>JANKYF010000169.1:51424-65219 GCA_029829435.1 Erythroxylum hondense
GGCAGCAGAGTACCCTTACCTGCTGAGGAGCGATTCTGCTCTGGTTTAGGGAAGCTATACTAGTTTCATACTGTAATGAGCTATATACCTTACGAGTTATTGAATTAATACAGAAATCTCTAGTGTTTTGAGACTAGAGTCCTAACACTTATCAAGACTTGAATGTTGTACTTTGGATTGTTTAGATTAAACTTTATTTCATTGTCAAAAGCACCCAAAATAACAAAATGATAGAAATGCAATATTGCACATGAAATGAAAGCAATAGCGGGACTCGATGACTGACCAAATTACCTATCAAAGAGAAGACTTTTGCTGCAGGTGTACAACTCGAAGCCACACTAAGTGCAAGACCATGAGGGTCGAACATGTAAAAGTAGCCACCAGAAACAATTGACATGAGATCTGATACAGAGAAGCAGCTGAGGAGTCCCAAACCATAATTGAGAGTATCTCCCCGAAGCCGCCACGGAGGGAGAAGCTGAAGGCTGCCCAATTCTTCCCTACTTAAGGTAACACCTTCCAGAATAGCAACTAATGCTGGCCCTTGAAATTCACCTAGATGGAATATTTAGAAAACTAAAGTTTAGCTTGATTCTCCAACTTACAAATATTTATAAATGCAACTTAGAATAATCTGCTGATCATTAATGTCATTTTAGGTAGCAGACAGGCTGGATAGATGAACACAATGAAGTAAATTAGGAAAAGGACAATATATTGGAGAAGATTGAACAACATTTCTGAAATATAAGGACTATACAGCATAAAGACAACTAAAAATCCTCAAAATGGGTAAAGATTTTGTGCAAGCTTTGAAACTATATCAGTCACAGATTGATCTTCTAATTCTCAAGACCAAAAGGACCATAATGCTGAAACGGATGTTGAAAATAGGAAATAAATGGCAACAACATCAAGTCAAGATTTGCATTCGGCATAACAGTCCATAAGACGATTAATGTAACAAGTTAATAAAATTATATAAACTTACCCAGGTTGTGCTGCAGTAAAGATTGGGAGGGATGATCCCTTTTGTCAAAGATTACATGTAGCTTCTTAGCTTTGCAGCAATCTGCTAACTCAAGAAGGTCAAACAACAAAAAGTCATTTCCATGTGATGACAGAAGTTCTGACAGTTTAGCAAAGCCCATGCACGGAAGATCTTTAGTTGTATCTTCATCCACCAAAGAGAGGCAGCGAAGTGATTTCAAGCCCAACTTATTTGCCAAATCATTGCTGATACTTGGATGCAAGAAATGTTTCCCAACCAGAGTTTTGTTTTGTATCCATGGAGCATCATCATAAACAAGGTCAGCAGCAGACATCAGTACACCAGAAGAATCTGGTAGTAATAATGGTGTACTAGAAGCCTCAAGCAATGGTTTGTCAAGGCAACAGTCTGTGATAGCTTCAACGACACAATGAACAAAACTTAACTGATCTAGAGATAATGCAGCCCCTTTGACATCATTTTGCAGACGCTGCAAAACATGAAAGTAATCCCAGGTATCAAAGCTAAGCCTCACACCTAATTGCAAAAGCAATTCTCTGAAATCTGATAATTCAGAAGGGACAACATACAGATAAGGTGTGTATTTTGCAGGGGAATCAAATGCAAGCACATTAGAGGATACAAAATCGTCACCAATCCAAACCCAGGAAACACCGTCTAGAGTTGATTTTAGACGCATGAAATCATCAGTACCAATATATTCTTGCAGTTTAGAATAAAGTAAAGGAATTCCCTCCTGTAGTGCAGCATGAAAACATGGGTTGATTGAGGATTGTAGCTTAAACTGACCATAGGACTTGGATAACTCAATCAATTGCATCGATAGAGCATCAACCTTTGGACGGTCCATCCAACCAAGTTTATGTTGAAGATACAAGGAGTCACATTCACTATCTAGTATATTCATTGAACCCGAAACCAACCACATCTGTGATTTAGGCCTCACAATGTTCGGAGGTGATACTTGGCTACTAGATTTCAACCATGGCAATCCTTCGAAAGGAGAATTAGGCATAATTGGGCACCAAGCTATGGCCTTGACCTCAGTCCAAAATTCTTCTTCTGGTTTATCATCAATCAAGTTGTCCAACAATTTGACAATGTCCAAATCTTTACAGAGATTGTTATCTAGCTCAGAAGATTCAGGACCACCATTTGCAGCGGCACTATGGTCATAAAACAGTCCATTTTGTATCTCAATGCAGCTGCCTTCTCCCTTCTCAGCGTTCTCAATCACAAGTTTGCGGGCAAGACCATCTAGACAGGCAAATAACTTCCTTCCATAATTCACTGCTTCTGAATCTCCAGAATCATATAACATTGACACCGATTTTGCACAATCAAGAAAACCAGCAAAACCCAAAGTTGTTTTAAGTCCAAGTCTAACGAGAACTTCCAAAGATTCAGGATCTGAGAATTTAGCAGAAGGGAAAAAGACTTCTCTGTGGAGTACTTTCCTTAGCTCAGGATGTCGAGGATCATAAAGCCTGCCAAAAACATTATAACAAGGAAATCACGTATTCAAAAAGGTTTTGTAAGTGGATAGTGTAGGTACATTTGATGGTCATACATGCTCTATCTCATATAGCCTCCTTATTGATAAATTACCCCCTCAAGTTTGAGTTCACATTTTGGTGACACATATTATAGGCTTCCAGACAGTACCTAAACTCTTTGAGAAGAACACAATGCAATAAAAACAGAAACAAAACCAGTGTTTCCTAGCAAAAGCCACAAATTTGAAGCTTCAATAGAAACAGGGTTTTTCGTGGTTCTTTTACAATATCAGAGCTATTTTATTCAGTGTATGGTGATTTAATCAAGAATGGTAAAATAATCAAGTAAAAAATCCTATTTCTAATACAAAATCACCGACAAAATATAACTTTAATTTATATACAGTTCACAGAAGCCATACCCTCATCCCTACCAAAATCCAAAACAGATAGCCCTACGAATTTTACTTGGACATAAAAAAGAAATGATGTGTCAAGAAATCATTCGACCCAAAATTATTCTAATACACTCCTCTCATGGAATGTGACAAGTCTCAATAAACAAGGGCAGTGTAGCTTGAACTCAAGACCTCCGAGTCATAACTCATAAAAGTTCTTTAATCATATCAACAAACCAAGCAATCCAATAGTTTAAGTTGGTAAATTTAACCCAGGAATGAATCAAAAATTGTTCTAAGAATACAAATTGCTTTACAGTATATCCCACAAGATGGTTTTGGGAAAGTGATAAATAAGTACTTAGGGGCCAAAGAAACTATAAAAGAAAAAGAATTATTTAGAAGTAAACTGACAGGTAAAATACATCATTTTAATAACAATGGCAACAAAAAAGTGAAAGTCAAATGAAAATCCAATAAAATCTCTATAAATTAACACTCAATAAATTAATAACCTTTGTCATACAATACTTTTTTTACAATCCTTACTCGGGTTAATAGGATAAATTGATTAGATAATATTTTTCTAACAAAACCCTCATATAACTGTGTTGCTGATAATATTTTTCTAACAAAACCCCTATATAACTGTGTTGCGTCATTCACATCATATGCTAATAGTTTACTAAAATTAATAAATACATGGATAATTGTACTAAAATTAATAAATACATGGATAATTGACTGATATTTTCTAAAACATGAGTCTAATTTAAGCTTTTTTTTTAATTAAATTTCGTTAGATATTATCTCTATTTTTTTATTCAATCTGGAAGTTTTGAAGTTAAATTCTTGAATTACAATAAAAATTATGAAGTATTGTCAGAAACTTTGTGTTTAATTATGCAAAGATTAATTTTAACCTAATTCATTAAATACATTAATTAAATTAGTGCAATTATGATGAAATTTTTTGGCTAATTTAATAAATAGTATACATTACATTAAGTTCATGTCCAACTGATTAGATTAGTAAAAAAACAATAAATCAATTGATTAAATGCATGTTTGTTGAATTTTATATACAGTATAAGTTAATAAAATATAAGTTTATTGATTAATACCTCTTCAATTAATAGATCTTTTATGGTATCAATGCTATAAAGGTTTTGTTGTACTGGTCTTTTCTATCTATATGGCCGCAAGGTTGCACCATAATAGTAGCCTTAGTCACTCATAGTGTAAAGAGGTCACACATTAGAAACATTTTGTATGCGAACTTCCAAAGGAGTATTTTATGTGGATTTTGAAAAAAAATGAAAATAAATAATTAGAACTTCAATTCAACATCATGGGGAATAGGTTGGAATACCTACTCTAGAGCTTAACTTTGAATTGAATTACATTTATGAATGCAATAAAGTGGACAGGTATAAAAAGATGGGGGCTCCAGACTATGGCAAAGATAACAACACGATCATTACATGGCGAAGGAGCCACAGCTAAGTAACACCAAATGGAAACAGCACTCAAGATGGTACTCTAGCACCCCTGCTGGTGAGAAAGTAGTCTATATCTACAATGCATTTGTATATATAAGGGAAAGTTGCTAAGAGTTTATCATTGATCTAATTATTGTGACCATCCTTACTGATATTAGAATTAGACCAAATCCTGTTTTACAGAAAAAAGAAAAAGGAGATATACATAAATGTTATACTTATGGTAGTAACAACTCATATCTCCTATACTGCTACAAGGCTTACTCAAACACTGATAAAAGGCAGAAAGAAATTGAGTATATAGAAACCCAACAGGAACATTTGAAAACTTCCACTAACAGCTACACTCAACTGGAAATAAAAATAAATATTTTTAGAAAATATAGGAAGAGTACCTAGAAGGTTGTTGCCAGGATCCATCCTCTGCCAAAACAAAAGGAGTGGTGGAAAGTACAGATTTGATGGAAATATCATCCTCAATCAAGTGTTTTACATCATGTAAGATGGCTGAGAGAGCTCCCTGATTTGAAACAAATTCAGACATACGGTTGAGCACATAAACTTTGTAGAATTCCACCTTCGATGGCTCTTTGATTTCTAGGTACCTTCTCAAAATAACTCCCTCTCTTTCTGATTCAATGCGAACAAAGTCATTACCCAAGAGATCCTCCCTAATGCCATTTGGCTTCAACCATTTAGTAGGGTTTCTCAAACTAACCAATTTTCTGCTTCCATAAGACTCAAACACAGGAAGGTGCTTTATGATGTCGATATGTTCAGCATCTATCTTTTCTTCAATGAACCACTTGGTCTGAAGAACAAAATTCCGCAGTTCATGCAGCTCCCCTTCAGAGGCACCAGTAAAAACCCCCTCAATGCTGTCTAGCTTACCAGCAATTGCTATGCATGCATTTAATATACCTGCTGCTGTTGGAGATTGCACAAATTTTTCTAGCTGTGGATGTTCTATAGGGAAGTCCTTTCTCAGGAACACACATCCTATTTTAAGCAACAAAGAAGACATGTTCTCACTCCAGCCACCCTCCTTAATTACAAATGAATTTGGAACCAACTGGAAGAGATAATGCTCTCCAACTGGTAATATCGGCCACTTCGAAAATACTGAGAGATCATCACAATACATGTTTAGATAGCTCCAAAGCAATCTTATCCAGTCTAAGCTTGGTTGGCCATGACTACCAGGAAACCAAGTGACCTTTTTGGAAAATTGCCACTCTGCTGGGAGCAATTTCACCAAAAGCTTCTCAAGCAAAGTGCAAGAGATAAAACAAATATTTGACTTCCCACTCTTAGCTATATCACATAGCTTTCCATGAACAACTTCAGGAATTCCCTGGTCCACAAGTTGATGCGGAACTGAATCTTTGAGAAGGTCATATTCTTCCGCCCTAGCAACATAAATTCTTTCACCTGTCCCATGCCTTTCAATTGACGCAAACGAACCATCTGCAAGGGGTATCAATGATAAGCCATATAGACCATCAAGCTGAGTAGGGGCTTCCAAATCAAGTAGGCAATATTCAAGGGCAACAATTATAGCTTTTCTATCCTTAAATCCACGTTTTCGTCGAATCAATATTCTCCGCAACAATTGAGGTGAGACAAAATTCAGTATGGGGCTAGCCTCCATAAATTGCTCAACAAGTGGCTTTGAAATACAGAGAACAGGTAGACCAGCGTCTGATAATGCTTCGACAAGCTCATGAGCCTTATGGAAGGCAAAATCTGGAAAAAGTGCTTGCTTGGCAGTAATCCATTGGCCCCCTCTAGCTTTTGTGTACAAGACTCGAAGACCAAACTCAGCAATACACCTATATAGCTTCCGTACTACTGATGCCCAGGGTTCTAATCCAGTGGCTGTTGGCCAATATGAGAAAAACAAATCACACGGGCCAATCTCCAATGCAATCTTCTCAAGCAACCAACCATAAGCAGGGGCAACTATTTCCTCAAGGATGAAAACATTCCAGTCAGATCGTAACTTACCAGCACCAGCCATGTCATTCCCAAACCAGATGTCTCTTCGGTTAGAAGAAAGTTCAAAATATGCATTGATGTGTGCCGGGAGGCCAGTATTGATTGGAAGTGGTAAAAAACAGAACGCACGACCCTCAAAACTCTCCATGCTATGAATGGAAACAGTGGAATCTTGGCTCGTGTAAGTGGTAAAAGAGCCATCCAAGTTCAAGTTATCACTCAAATTCCCATTACCCTTAGCAGAGTTAATATATGCAGCAACGCATGCCCATGGAATCGATTTATGCAACTTGTTGTTAGCAACATCACGGTTGTAGTTGGCTTGTCCACCACCTAAACATTCAACTGTGATCCAAAAGTGTGAGATATGGGTGGACAAACTTTGCTCAGTCACAACAATCTTCTGACATTTATGGGGCAAATCTCTACCTACGGATTTGCTCAATTTTTTCAGCAATTGATCTTTATCCAGTCCACTAAATCGACTTCCATTGAAAATGTTAAACATGTCATTCAGTGAGCTAGATTCCATTTCTGGCTCAATAATGGAATTTCGTTGAACACGATGTAGAAGCTGCATGTTACTATTGTTTCCTTCCTTCACAAAAATGGAAATGCGTTTCACATTCCGGAGGAAAAGCAAAGTGTCACAGATCACCCCAGAAAAGGATGTAAACAAAGACAAAACATCTTCGCGTGCATATCCTTGTTTCTTAATCTGACTACGCTGAGCAACAGCAGCACTTCTGAGGGGAAAACGAAAAAGCGTACCCTCAAATGGGTGTTGCATGTCACAGCCAAAGTGTAAGAATGGGGAAAACTGATCAGGAAATTGTTCCAAAATTTTCCTACCCACATACTTTATCCGTAAGCCAGGGTGAGAAGGGGAGATGCCAGGCAAATTACATGCATGAGGATCAAACATAACAATATTTTCCCCAGATACGAACATAGGAAGGTCAGTAAAATGATATACACAATTAAATCCAAGCCCGAATCTTCCGATTGCAAAAGGTTTTTCTAGCTTGCTTTCTTGACCAATACGTGAGATTGCATAAAGATCCTGTGGGCTGAAGACAGAGTCATTGAAACAATATAAAGCAGCCCCTTGCCAATCTGCCATTTCAGGTGAGAGAACAGAAGAAGTCCCATATTGAGTATTATCTAAAAGAAAAGTCACCTCTGTAGCTCCAGCATCCTCTGCATTTTGAACAAGCTCAAAAAGAATTCCTGGTCCATCTGCATACATCTCAAGTATATGTTTAAGTCTAGTGGTCAAAGCTTCATGCTGCCCAAATGCTTCAGCAGCACCAGAAAGACTCAAATTCATGGAATCAGCACTCTCTGCAAGCAACATTCTACGAAGTGAGCAGACGCCAAGCTTTTCAGCAACTTCGTTAGAAATATTCCCATGGACAAACTTCTGAACTGCTTTCTTTGCATTCAAGGTCACACTAGTAGACGCACTAGCAAATAAGCCATCAGGGTCATCTGAGCCAAGTAACCATGGAGCATCATTATAAACTAAATCGCTAGAAAGGAAAAGTCTTCCTGAAACATCTGGTAGATAGACCTCGACCTGTCGTTCTTGAAGCGGAGCTTCAGCCAAATGCTGAACAATGAGTATGGCTGCCCTAATTTCCTGAGCATCCAGAGGAGATGAACCTTTTCTAAATGCCATTCGACCCAATATATCAACATAATCAATCGGTTTAAAATATTCTCGAACACCAAGCTCCAAGAATAAGTCTTTAAAAACAGCCAGATCTATGGGTATAACCCGTACATAAGGAGCCAAATGCAAAGGACCATTAAGAACAACCTCATCCACCGTAGCAAATCCATCTCCCACCCAAATCCAACGAGACCCCTCAAGAACGGCCTTTACAATGTCCATCTCGTCTGAACCAACAATACTTGCCATAATTGAGTATATTCTTGGCATTGCCAAGGTTAATTCCTGTCGCAATATCTGATCATAGACAATCTCATTGTTTTTACCAAGTTCAAGTAATTGAGCCGCAATGGCACTTCCTCCAGGAGGAGATAACCATCCAAGATTATATGATAATGCAGTAGAAACACAGTCCCCATCAAGTATTCGCATGCTAGCAGAAACAAGCCACAAATCTGTTTGTAGTCTTACAAGCTTAGGAGGAGCAACTGTGGAAGACACAGTGGGCCATGGAATAGTTTGAAATGGGGCAGAAACCAGTACCGGGCACCAGCATATCATCCGCATATCATTCCAAAATTTTTCAACATCAGATTTCAAGTTATGAGGCCTAAAAGCAGTTGTAGCACGTGAAAAATTTCTGTTCACAGTTCCTTGATTGTCATTTAACTGGTCTCGTGACCACTTCATGGCATTTACCTCTAAGTAGGAAAGAAGCACTTGACCTCTAGAATGGGCTTTGTATTGATCATCACGCATTAATCTTTCTATTTGCCGAGCACCTTCTATGATTGTCTCTGGAGAAACAGATGTTTTAAGGCCTAACCCAAGTAATATGTCCAAAATGTCCGGTTCTTGGAAAGCACCAAACGGGAAGCTCTCAGAGTCATCTAATAAAGCACATAATTCTTCATTGCGAGGATCATACAGTACTTCAGGACACTTTACATCACCACTTAAGGTTGGCACAAATTCCAAGTTTCTCAAACAGCTCCTGAAAGATGTATCTTCGATAGATAATTGCGGCAAATTCTGCAAAACAGAAAGCATAATGCCATTACGAACTTCAGGTTGCATCTCGCTAATATTATTGAACACATGCTCCTTGTAGAAGAATCCACTCCCCATTCTCTCAATTCCATAAAATCTCAACAATAAATGTTCTTCATTTGAAGAGCTCAAGACAAATCGACAACCCAGAAGATTTTCAGGAACATCTAAAGGTGGTAAATACTTCTCAGGATTCTCCAGATCAGAAAAATTAATTCCTTGAACAGATCCCCCACTATAAACCTTAAAAATGGGTAGCAGTTTGCAAATTCCTATCTTAGAACCATCAACACAATCCCCCATGTACCATCTTGGATCAAGAAGAAATATTCGAAGTTCGTCCTTCTCTTCAGCTTTCAAATTCTCAAACAATGGTTGCATTTTACCACCATTGGATGACAAGACATCCAAAATTGACTCCAGAACACCTGTGTAATTAGCATCAGAGACATAAAGGGACAAATCTGAATGGTCAACTCCGTACGTGGGATCGAGCATTTTGCATCCAATCTTAGAGAGCGTCTCTTGGATGGAAACAGGAAGTTTATGGGCATCGATCAGTTTGGACTGTCTAGAAGGTCTGTACAGATGGCCCGATGTAGAAGGTAAAATAGGCCAATCACCAAATGCAGATAGTTTTTCACAATGGCATCGAAGATATTGCCAAAATAGAACAAACCATGAGAAAGTTGGATGATTATGACAAGAATTTGGGTTATACGAAACCTTGGTTTTATGTCTCCAGTCAGTGGGAACAAATCTATGAAATAACTTAATGAAGTACTCGATACTAAACACCATAATATTTGCTCTTGATGATTCTGCGACAGCAGAAAGTCTCTCTAGTATATTAATGGGGATATCACGATCAACTATCCTATTAGATATTTGATCAAGTAGCATGTACTCTAAGTCATTGCAAATGAAATAAGAAACCCCCTTTGAGGCTTCAGATAATGAACCAAAATCACCGTTTGCAAGAGGAAGCAAAGGCAGGCTGTTTAAATATGCACCAACATCAGAATCAATCAAGTCTTCAAGACAGTATTCCAATAACACCAGCTTGTAAGATTTACTCAATGTCATAACAGATTTGCAGTCCCTAAGAAAGTGACGTACTGTATCAGGAGTTACCACTCTCTTCTGAAAACCTGAAGCATATTTCAAAAACATATTAAGCAAGCTATTGGGCAAGTGAACAATAGGCATCCCTAGCTGCAGTAAGGCCTCACTAAGTTCCTTGCTTCTGTTGAACTCCTCATCATGAAGGAAGGCCTGGACTGGTGCCACCCATTTACCTCTCTCAAGCTCTGAATGCAATACAGGTGCATCACAAACATTTTTGTATATATTCTCCACTAAAATGCTCCATGGATCTTCAAAAGATCCACTTGGGAATAAAGTGTAATAAGAATCTGTTGCTCCTACCAACCCTTGCAAACCAAGAAGCAAATATCTGAAGTTGGAAGCAACAACATCTTCCAAAAGAAGCCTATTCCAGATAGAACGAATTTTACCACTCCTGTCCATGTCAGCTCCATACCAAATACCTCGACGATTGGATGAAACCTCAAAGTATCCATTAATTTGCACATTCAATCCAGTTCTTACAGGTAAAGGAAGAAAGCAAAATGCTTGCCCAAGCTTCAGATCATCATTCTGCTGACAATACGTTGGAACAGACACCGGATTTATTTATCTAAAGCAGACAAGGAAGAAACTAAACAAACAGATAAACAAAGTATAAGCCTTCATCTCAACCTGGATATAGGCACATCAAACAACATGGATGTCTATTAGAATGTAAAAACCAACTTGAATTTGGAAAGATGAATTTCCTGAGAACTGATTCAATTATAAAATGTCAGTGTCGCAAATCATTAAGATATTCATTTTAGTTAACTGTTAAAAGTTGAGTCTAACACAATATAATGTTGAAATGAGTTAAAAGATAATTTGATTAAAAAAAATGTGACCACAACAAATCATATTGATTAAAAAAAATGTGACAACAACAAATCGTACTCTTACAAAGAAAAACCTTCACAAGAACATATGATGCCGAATTACAAACTAAGAAATTGAGAAAGTAAAATATGATGCGGTCAATTAAAATGCAAAACTGTAAAGTGCAAAACTAACTTAAGAAACAGAAAGTTGGAAAGTTTTCATCTTATGTTATTTTCGCACAAGAGAAGGGCAACATTCTCTTTACAATAACACAGGAGTATTTTGCTAGCTTTTGGTTGTGCAGAACAGTAATAGGCAATAAATTTCTTTTTGTGGTTTAACCCTATAATCAGGACTCTATAATTGGACTTGGCCTGTTTGGGCAAATGACCAATAGTAAAAACAACACAATTCATAAATTTGAGTCAGATTGAACGATTGCTTTCACAAATTTGAGATCCAGATATTTTCTGACTTTCCTATGAAGAAACTGGCATCAGTATATAATGACACTGTATCATCTACTGCCTAAAATATTAATGCTCCCAGTCATTATTCCACACAACGAGAGATCCTCCTAATGTCATCATGCTAGTCCTTCCAAACTTGTTCATGTATTGTAGAAGATGAAGAGAGACCACCTAATTTCAACTGGATCCTTTACTCAACCAATATTTAAAACAAAAACCCAAAATCAAGAACCATAAGAAATTTGGGGGAAAATATAATGCATACCAAAACCACACAATGTCATGAAGGCTTACCAACATTGGACTTAACAAAGCAGTGATCCAGTATCATAAAACCAAGAAAATCAAACCTTTCAGGTATGAAAAAGCCAAGTGAAATGCAACAATTACTTTATTGTGGTAAAGAAGCATGGTGGTTTGCAGCTAACCAAATGATAAAGAAGTGTAGTGGTTTGCAGCTAACCAAATTTCGATTTTATTGAAATTTTGTTGCAGTATGGGGCAGTTTAAAAACTATACGATAGTAGAGTTGTTAATTTGATATCAACATCAACAAGTGACACACCAAACAAGAAAACAGTTACGAGATCAATTTCATTACTTATTATACAAATATGAATTCAGTAAAGACGACAAACGTTCAATTGTATGAAAAATAATAGTAATCAGGCAATCAACTTACATCGGAAAGACAAGCTGCTACAGATGCCCAAGGCAGTAGGTGAATATCATACTCTTTACAAGCAGTTGCAGCAAAGGAAGCAATTCTACTGCTTGATGGAGCCATACTTTGCACTATATAAAATCTATCAATTTTCCTCTCAATGTTACTCTCAACAACCGATGATTCTCTCACAAACTCCACCAAGTAAGCATCAATCTCACTCTCCCGAGTATCCAAGTTCAGCGTTCTTCCCGACATTCTCAAAAGCGCCTGTCTGTGCCAAACAACATCTTCATTCAAGGAATTAACACCGCAAGAGTAAAGCTTCCTCGGCTTGAGCCCACCCGCATCCCACACATACATTTCTATAGAGACCACGCTTTTGAGAAACAGTAGAGATAGAACTCCTTCTTGGTACAACTGACCAAGCATTGCCAAAATGTCGTCGTCTGAGTAGGCCTGTCTTGAAAGCTTGCTCGTAGCTGCCTGAGTTGCGTTTCTCAGAGGAAAACGGAACAGAGTTCCGGCGAACGGAGTCCTCATATCACAACCAAACGCGACGTAAGGAGAGAACTGGTCCTCGTAGAACGAGATTGCTGACGTGGAAACGTAATCGATTCTCTTGCCAGGATTCGACGACGAGACATTAGGAAGATGGCTGCCTTGAGGATCAAAGAGTACTACGTAGTTACCGCTCACGAAAGAAGGCAAATCGGTTAAATGGTAAACCGAATTGAAACCGACGCCGAACCTGCCGGTCTTCCACGCCTGGCCGTGTTTGGCACTGCCGCCGATTCGAGAAATGCTAACAAAATCCTCCTCCGTAAAGACGGCGTCATTGAAAGCCAAGAGAGAGGACCCTTGCCACTGAGCGAGTGAAGGAGACAAGAGAGACTTAGAACCGTGGAGGCGACGGTCTAGGCAGAGCCTGACAACGGTGGCGCCGGCGTCGTCGGCGTTCTGGATGAGTTCCTTGAGGACCGTCGTGCCTTCGGGATAATTCAGGAGAACTTCCCTGATCCGCCGTGTTAGGTCAACTTTTTGACCGAAGTCTTCGAGGAGGATAGACTCCGGAGACGGCGAAGCCATGGTCGACGAGTGTGGGATAGATTACAAATTATACCATCAAATCAAAGAATTTGGCTTTGGAATTTTAACATTAAAACAATTACAAAAGAATCTGCGCGTTACAGGCGCAGAAAAGTCGGCCCATTATATACAAAGATCAAAAGGTTCCGAGAAATATTCATCCCATCTAGATACCTACAGGATATGTATAAAATACCGATACGGAACTACTATTTCTAATCAGTATCTAACATGTAATTATCCTCAATTTTTTCTTAATTCAGTACATATTTTATCTATTTCAAACATCAAATAATTATAATAGGACACCAAGTTTATAATTCCATCATCATCAACATTATTATTATTATACAAAAATATTTTTTTTATTATACAAAAATAATTCTCTTATTATTATTATTGCTACTTTGATTACTTAACGTTTACAAAACACTCAATATTCAAATTAAATTCTAAATGAATAATTTAATTTTTTGTTAAATATGTCA
>JANKYF010000169.1:67920-79795 GCA_029829435.1 Erythroxylum hondense
ACTTAATCCAACTGTAATAAACACTAATTATTCAAAATTGTTTTAACGAATCATAATTTTTAAACTTTTAAATTTTGCTCAATTTTAATAAAATCTAATTTAACTTTAACAAACTCTAATTATTCAAAAAATATTAAATTAATATCACATATGCATAAAAACTATAAAAAACCTCGTTTTGGTCCATTGAAGTCGTTTTATCAAATCTGCACTTTTTGCCTTTTTCTGTTTCGCTAACACATACTTGTATTATAACTAATCCCTGTCCTTAAAGGGTGATCAATCACATCCTATCAAGCCAAGCCAAGCCAATGAAGGAAAGACTGGAGGTGAACACTATTTAATATGGAAAATAATTGATAGTAACAGATCATTAGTTGCTTATATTAAAGAAATTCCCCAACACAAAAATAATTTGGTGATACAAACGAATCCTTATAAAGTGACACATATTACCAGAAACAATAATACTACTCCATTATTTCTTCTTGCTTTCACTCATCATAATCTTTAAAAGTTGTCTTCTTACCTGCATTGCATTGGAGCAAATATGAATGAATGAATACCGAAATCAAAGCAAGCCAACAAAACATTTAATAACAGAGTTCACTGGCATAATCTTCATCAGAACACCAACTGAAGATGCTAATCATAACCTGATTCAGCTATTGTTTAGAAACATAAAATGCATTTTTATATCAAAACCACCTGATACAAACATAATCAAGGATCTACCCCACATCTTTCTCCATTCAATGTGTCAAAACTAGAAGTGGAAATAAATTTGCCTTAGCAGCCGGTGATTAACATAGAAAAATGTAGAGTTACCTGTCGCAGCTGCAGTGAAACTAGGTTTATTAGGTGTTCCACGTCCTCTTCCACCACCAACTCTACCTCCACGACCTCTACCGCCAAATCCGCCACTGCCATCTCTACCGCCAAATCTGCCGCCACCATCTCTACTGCCAAATCTGCCACCGCCATCTCTACCGCCTCTCCTTCCACCGCTATCTCGGCCTCCACCTCGACCACTGCTCCAACTGTCTCGGTTATCATTCCTTGGTCTTGCCTCTTCCACAGTTAGATACTGATCTCCAATTTGACTACCACTAAGCTCTAAAGCTTTGTTTAAACCATCAGCATCATTGAAATCAATATAAGCCATGCTGTAAAACATGATCAATCAGTATCAAGAAAGCAGAGCATAAAATTTAATTCCACACAGCAGGATAATTACGAGTGAGTGAAGGAAACCTTCTCTTTTCTTCACTAAGGTGCATTCTCATCACTAAATTCATACACCTGGTGTATTTAATGTCTTGTGCCAAGATACGACACATGGTGCAACATGTAATGCAAGTATGCAATGCACTAAAAACTAAAAAGTAAGAATAAAGTCTTATCAAAGCTATCCCAGCATGCACTATATTCACCAAAATCTTTATATACATGTTAACTTGGAAGTGTTAAATCATCTTCAATCCCAGTTATAAATCATATGTCCATGATTAAAAAAAAAAAGAATGGAACGCATTTCCATTTTCTTTTCTGTTAAAGAAACGCAAACAAGAAAACATATACACTAACCCTTTAATGGCACCAGACTCGTAATCCGTTGGGATAGATATTCTCATGATATCTCCGCAGGTTCCAAAATGCTCCTGGAGGGAGCTCCTAATCTGCAACAAGTGTTTAAAAATTTATTGAATAAAGCTTCTAAAGTTGAAAATCAAGGAAAAAGTAAAACAATATGAAATAAACAATCACCTCATCCTCCCCAAGAGATCTATCAAAGCCCCTAACATAAATTTTTTTAGGCTGACTCCTCTCACCTTTCCTAAAAGAGTTGTCTTTCCTGCAAACAAAGAATCTATCAGGAACAGCTTAAAAATACGCTAGGATATCCCACGAGGGCTTGTAAAAAGCAATACCCGCTATATGGAGTATATGAACCTCTATCACCCCGTTCACGAGCCATATCTAATTTCAGTTCCCGGCCAATCAATCTTTGACCATTCAATTCAAGAGCCTGGGAAACACAAAAATAAACAATCAATTTATTAATGAACATAAGTCTCAGATGCATATTTGCACACTACACCAAAACAAAAGTAGCCCTAGCAAATTCATAATATAAGTGATCATATTTGCAATATTTGCAAAAGTCTAACATACTTATAGAAGAGGTCTACATAGAGGTATAAAAGAGAAACAATGGGACACTTTCAAACCCAAGCATAAAATACTAACATGCACTAACATATACCAGAAAAAGCAAGAAAGAAAAGAAACCCTCACTTTCTGTGCTGCTTCACTTGTGGCAAACTCAACATGTCCAAAACCTCTGAATCTCTGCTCAGCATCCAGAGCAAGACGAACATCAACAACTTCCCCAACATCTTGGAAGAAACTTTCCCTGATGGCATAAAAACATGAGATTACCTTACAAATGTTTGTATTCACAGGTGGCTCAAGAAACATACACATCAGCTCGTTCAACTTGATATGGTAAGTTGCTAACGAATAGAGTCTTTGGCCCGTCCTCAGAAGAAACAGGGGTTTTGGACTGCCAAAGATATAACAAAAGAGTTTTAGAAAAAGCATTTCAGAATAAATTAAAAACTAGAAGGGGAAAAAAATATAGCCTCACAGGTTTTCTCATCAAATCACTATAATTGGTAGTGGTTCTCGGTGTTTCAGTATCAACCATTTCCACATCAGCATCCTGCTTCAAAAAGTAACTTCTGTTAATTAATGAGCAGCACAAAAAAGACCAGATGCTTAAATGTGCCAAGATTAGTTCCATAGGATCCCATATTGAATCCACAAGACTCATGTAAATATCAGAAAAACAAAAACAACAGAATAGTTAAACAAAAGCTCAACACCCACTCAAGATTATACAAGGATCAATCAACCATCTGGGAACCTTGTTGATTGATAATGTCATTGCCAATTCCCCGATGACAAGATCAACTTTTTAAATTAAGAAAATACGTCTTACAAAAGTCATATGAGCTTTTAGTGTATTAATTCCACTGCATAATATTAATATAACTTGTGATCCGGAAAAAGATAGTTCAATGCAAAAATATTTCAAAAACCAATCAATAAGTATAACAATTGATTATTACTTTTTGCTTTGGAGTCTTAGCAGATTTTTCATCCTCGCTATCTTCCTCCTCACTGGAAGTATCATCAGAGCTCTCCTCACTACTGCTTTCCTTTTTATCAGCTACCTTCACCTGAAGAAAATTTATGTGAATTGCAGGTCATACAAGTAACTACAATAACATTATAAGCAAAAAACAAACTAACAAATTTTTACCTTCTTATTTTTAGGTTGCTCATCTTCAGAACTCTCCTGCTCACTATCATCTTCATCACTATCCTTCATTTTCTGTAACAGACAAAGGAATTGAAACCCACATGAGCCAAAAGCAGACAACTATGTTTCATCATTTTCATCCTCAAGCAATTGCCAACTACAAGTAAAAGAAAGCAAAAGAACCATAAAAAGACGAAATACTAGTTTTCAGGCTTGAACCAATCATTGTTGTTCAATGCCCAAAAAACATATAGATTACTTCCAGCAGATAACATCATATATGAAATGTACAGGTCAACAAAAACCAAAGCACATACAAAGTGAAAGTAAAACAGAGGGAAAAATGTTTAACCTTATTTGAGTCCTTTTTTTGAGCAGATGATGGTCTTTTCAAACCAGTAGCTGTAACAGTCTGCAACATTAAAGAAAAGCGACAAGAAGTTAATAATTAAAAGATAGCACATCGTGAGTCCAAAGTACAAACTACATTGGCTATAAAAGAGCCTAAACGTTATTAACCAAAACTCGGTACACATGCATTATGTGAATCAAAAAACTTAGTAACTAGAGCAACAGTCTCACATCATCATCATCATTGGACTCATCTGAGTCACTTTCTGTACTATCAAATTCATCTGAGTCACTTTCTGTGCTATCATCCTTGTTGCTCTTCTTCAATGATTGAACTTTAGCAGCAGCCACTGCAGCAACTTTGGTTGCAGCCTGAAACAAGAACTGTGATTAAAATACAGTCTACTATGCAAACGGAAAAGGTCTGCATTCAATAAGTAATTTAATAATTTTCCAGTTTAAATAAAAATGAAACAAATAATTGAATGAACAAATAAAGACAGTCACCTCATCTTCATCTGAGGATTCATCAGAATCACTTTCATCAGAGCTATCGCTTGGTTCAGTTTTATTTTTGGCATTAGTTTCAACTGTCTTACCAATAGGAGCCTTGGAAGGTACAACCTAGACAAAAAGATTAAAACAATTCGAATTCAGCAACCTTATAGACCTAGTAAATCAACTATGGAACATTATCACCAAGCTTGGATACGAGTCAAATACTCAAATTCATTGATTAAATTTCAGTAATAAATGAGGTTGCACCTTTTCTTCCTCAGAGGATTCATCAGAGCTATCACTTGAAACAGCTTTAGTTTTTGGAGCCACTGCAGGAACCTTCTTAGCAACCTTTGCAGAGACAGGTAATGTGATCATTCATGGGAAAGGCTACAATGAACTAATTGACGCATAAACAAATTACAAACAACAGTTTGGCCAGGAAACTAGAATTGGGAGTTGGCATTACAGTCCGCTCCGACACCACAAATTGTGGTTATGGACCACAAATTGTGGAAGAGGCTCTAATTGTGCCCACATTGCCAGCAATGACCCCAATAACCAGCAACTGCTATGCAATCTGTAATTAAACCTTGATGAGATTAGAGAAAGAATATAAAACCTCATCTTCGCTCGATGATTCCTCAGAATCACTATCTTCAGTGCTATCACTTGACTCAACCTTTTTCTTTGTTGCCTGACCAGGAACAACCTTGGGTGCAGATGCCTTTGCAGGAGTTTCCTACACAAAGATCCATTGAAGATTCAGCATAATACATTGGAAAAGTATCAACTTCAAGACCAAAAGGAAAAGCTTGTAGAAAAATGGCAAATCATTTTCCACTTATTTGAAATATGATTAAGGCAAGTAAGCATCGTCTAAAGATATATCCATCCTTTTCAGCTATATCTTAGCATAAATACGAGGCTGAGTGACAAGAATTCAATATCATATAAGCCATTCCTGTACTCACATCTTCCGAATCTGTATCTGAGCTTTCATATTCTGAACTATCACTTGACTTGTTACCACTTTTAGCAGCAGAAACCACAGGCTTACTCTGTTTAGATGTTACTTTGGTAGCTTTTTGCTGCACATAACCTCAAAGAATTAGCTCAAAATCTCAAAATAAGAGAATGCTTGCTTATTAATCTTATAGAGTAATAAAAAAATACAGCAAAGATAAAACTCACAGCTTCCTCATCCGAAGAACTGTCTGAGTCGTCACTTGACTCCACTTTCTTCTTTAGTTGGCCATTCTTAGCTACTGGAAATTTTTTGCTCTTAGGATCCTACAACAAAACAAAGTCAGAATGCAGCTCATAACTCTTTCAATGTGTTTAACTTCATGAGAAAAGCCAATAAGCATAAAAAGAGCACACAATTGTCTTATGGAAATAATCACCTCCTCTTCATCAGATTCATCATCTGAAGAATCTGAACTACTGCTATCAACCTTGCTTTTCTTAGTAGGAGTGGCAGCTGAACCATTTTTAGCTGCCACTTGCTTTTTCTTCAAAGGAACAGAAGTTTTGGCAGGGGGCTCCTGCATACACTTAAGCCACGTTAGTAATAAGATTAGAATCTGGGTAAAGAAAATGTAAATGCCAACTACTCACATCATCTGAGGACGACTCCTCACTACTGCTTTCTTTAACAGCTGATTTTGCTTTCTTTGCTCCCTTCTTTGGGACAACTTTTACCTAATCATTGCGTTAACTGTTAATCAGTAAATGGATATAGGCATATACACAACAAAAATTCATCATTCATAGAAATCTAAACAAAGTTATAACGTCAGCATGTGATACTGTGGACATGTAAGGAAGAACCATAATAAATAACAAACAACAGCAAGTATAAGGAAATTACCTCCAGTTCCTCTTCAGAGTCATCAGAACTCCTAGACACCTCTTTTTTCTTTTTCTGAGTTTTCACTTGAATTTTCTCCTTCTGAATGACTTGTTTTACTACTTCACAAGTCTTCTGCTTCTTGGCATTTACAATTTTCTCTGCAGATTCTTCAGGCTCTCTCTTACCTACATCTCAAAGTTATAACTCACAACTCCAGTCATAAGATAATTGAGAAAGGAAAAGAATCTTAACTCAATCACAATCTCATTTCAAATGTTTTTGAAACAAGTTGAATTGCAGAAAGTATTCAAATCCATGTACTAGTGAAAAACCAGACAAGACAGAAAAACTTGGCAATCAAAGAGAAATGTTCTTACTTCCTATACAGGTTTAAGATTATAAGGAAACAGATCCTTGATTATGACAGGCATTTCTCTTTAAAATGCAAGTTAAAGAAGTCCATTTGTGCATATTCTGAAGCAAACTAGGTCCGGAACTCACTCAAAAGATGGACACGGATGCTTAAAAGAGACAAATCAAGAACCACGAAAACTAAAATACATCTAAAAGAAAACATCCCTCCGCCTCCGCCTCCTATTCCTACTCCTTTTCCTCCATTTCTGTTAATTTGAACAGGAATACACATAGAGCAGAAGTATAATCCCACCGCTAAAAACGCCAGACAACATATCCTCAAATCCAAGAGAACCAACCACAGCAAGAGATGACACTCAAAAAAAAATATATTAATGACACTAATAAAAAAACATATTACACTCCAATAGTTAAACCTTTCTTTGCAGGCTTCGGCGTAGGGGTAACAGCAGGAGCTGTATCAACCTACAAGACCACAAAAGAATCAAACATAAGCCCATAAAACATTAAGTAAAAGAAAGACCTCAAGCATCATTAGCAAGCAAATAAACCCGACCATAACTAAAGATTAATTAAAAAAGAAAGAGTATTACTTTGGTTACAGATTTCTTGCTAGCCTTGCCCATGGAACCAGATTAACGATCTTTTTCACTAGAAATTTGAGTGAAACTGAAGAAGAGAGAGAGACCTCTAAAACCCTAGTGACCAAGATTTTTGTAGGGTTTAGAGAGTGAGTAGAGATGAAAAATACGACGCGAAGCTGCTGGCTTCTTATATTGCGTCATGCGGGGTTTTAGGTTAGGGTTTTTCCGCGTTTTTAGGTCATGAAGTGCAATCGAACTACTTACTTGAGGATACGACTTCCGTCTTGTGTCGTTTTGGATGTGTTTCACCGAAATAGAAAAAATCTATTTTAAATGAAATAAAATTAAAGCACATTTGTGAGATAATAACATAAGAGTTGTTATTTCATGACTAATAATAAATAAGATAAAATGCTTAATATTTTTTATTAAGCAGATTGTTCCATATAATAAAATATTTCAGAAAATTTAAAATATTTAATACATAAACTAAATGTTCTTTCATATTACTTAACAACAAATTCTTTTTATATCACATTTAATGAATTTGAAAATTCTCATGTTAATTGAAATGAATATAATTAAATATCTTAATAAAACATGATAGTTTATAATTTAATATAGTTTCAGAAAATGTTGAAAGTATAAAGAGATTTCGGTTATTTAAAATTAATGAATAACAAAATATTACAAATTAAAACATCAAATATAAGACTTATAAAGGTCAAAAGTACAATTTAAACCATAATGTTTTCATCATAATTAAGGCCAAAAGTGTAAGTTGAATATCAATATTTACAACATAATACAACTTGAATGATAATATTTTGAAACGTTCAAATTAAATTTTAATATTTTTAAGACATTTAGAACAGAACCTAAATGGACGAAAATTTTGATGAGATAAACTCCTTGTCAATTAACTATTATGTCAATATTGATATAACGTTGTTTTATATTTTCTATATAGAAAGTAGGTTTTACTATCACATAATTAATTTTTAAAATTAACTAGAAAGTGGATTCCACAATCACGTGACAGCGAGACTCACCATTTATACATTTCTGACGAGCAAGACCTACAATTATACATTTTAGACAGTATGTATCAATTGTCATGTGATAATGAAATCTACTTTTTATTTAAAAGTAAGAAAATATAATCTCACGTCAGCATTGACGTGGAGTTTAACTAATGGGAAGTTAATTGCGTTAAATTTTCCATCCACTTAGAGTTTATTTTAAATGCTTTGAAAACATTGATTCTTAATTTAAACGCTTTGTAATGTCATGATCTATTATATATTTTGTTGTAAATTTTAAGGTTTAAAATATACTTTTAGCCTCAGAAATAATGTTTTGAAACGTCTAATTTGATCCTTAATAGTTTTAAACATTTGAAATCGATTTTAAATAATAGAAAATTTAACATAATTATACTTGAAATAAAACTTTTTTATTATTTTATAAAATTTGTCAGTAAGCACTACTGTCATGTATATATCATGGGACATAATAGTGCCCATATAATTTTTTAAAAAACTTGAAATTAAGAATATTTTGCAGATCCCTAATCATCAAACTCTAATTTTGAAAAGACAATATAAGTACTTATCATATCTGATATCTCCACTTTCTCTCCCTCAAAGTTGTAAATTTTCCATTTTTTACAAATCTTAGAATAATTTGGACTAATAGAAAAACCCATCTTCTCCATCTACAAAACTCATCCATCCTTTTCCATTATGCGTAAGAAACTAACATATAACTCAAAAGTTATAAACTCCATCTGAAGATCCTCCTTAATTGCAGAAAATTATATTTCCATACCAACATGCTTCATATTACATAATCACATATCTTGAATCTATTAAAAAGAACCAACCTTTCTTTATGCATAAATCGCCCCATCAATCAAACTCCCTTCTTTTCATCTCCTTCAAACAACAATTCATACACCTCATCCCCTTCATCTTTGCAGAATACATAATTAGCCTTCATCTCTCTTTTTTTACAAAGCAAAAAACAACCTGAAAAGTCTAACTATCGCACTGCTCTACGGTACAAAGCACCTATCTTGTCCCGTTGGATGAGCTCCACTACAGATAGCAGTTGCTCCTGAAGGTAGTGAATTCCTGGTCCGGACCAGTTCGCGAAAGCAACTAAGTGGTTTGCATACCGGTTCCCTTCTCGATGCACATGTTGCACTTGCACCTCCCATTTTCGTTGGATGAGCCCACGGATACTTGTCAGCAAACAAGTATTGTCAGCAAGCACTATACTAAAAGAGGAAAGGATGTTAATGACTTATAGGAAATCCATTTCTAGATTGACTCGGTGATACCCTAGCGACCAAGCTAAGGTGAGCCCTAAGTGAATTCCGCAGAGTTCTGCAATCAGCGACGATCGTCGTCCAATGTGTTGAATAAAATCCCCGCACCACTGTCCATTCCTATCGCGAATTAAACCGCCCGTGGTAGTAATGGATGACCCGTGTTTAACCGCTCCATCCGTATTAATTTTGACCCATCCTTCTGGCAGTTTGTTCCACCCAACAAGACTTCCCATTGAGAGACCCTAAGTCGGAAACACACAGTTTTCCATCGTCCTGGCTCTCAGTATCCCCTCCACATACTCCATAACTGCTCTCTGACCATCCTCCGGCCACGCAAAGTCGGCTTTAAAAAGACTTTTGTTATGTCAAGACTAAAGCATCTTGCAGGCAACTCCAAAGATGATAGCCCAGTCCCCTTGCATCACTTGCGTGTGTATCGTAAGGTTTGATCCCACCCATTCTTTCACCTCATGTTGAAAGAAGGTCGTATCCACCAACCCCGAGGGGAATTTTCTCCAGAAAGCTTGTACTCGTAGGCAGTCACGGATAACATGAAGTGTAGATTCCTCCTGTCCACATATATGACAACTATTATTCGTTGCAATATGTCGGACCACTCTTTGTTGGTGGGTCAGGAGCTTTTCCTTGCTCACCAACCAGAGGTAAGCCCTGATGTGCTGGGGTCCCACCTATTTCCAAATTAGGTCCCAGAGTCTAGCATTCGCATCCATGTGGCTCCCCTCGATGAGCTTGTAGGCTGACGCCACTGTGAATCTACCGTTATCAGTTTGACTCCACGTCATGGTATCCTCCCCAGTTTCATCAACAGGAGGGGTTATTTCTACGATGTCCATACAAGCTGAGGCAAGAAGGTATTGTCGGAACAAATCCCAATGCCAGTGGCCCTCTTCATTCCTCAAATCCGCTACTTTAGCATAGAGCACGTTATCGGGTATAAGAGATGTTGCCACTAAGAAGAGAGGTCCCCAATCCTTCGCTCAATTGTCTAGCCAAAAGAAAATGTGCCTAACATTGCCCATCTGCCATTTTAAGCCTTGGCGAATGCGACTCCATACAGTATTTAGCCCTGGCTATCCTGACCCATAAGGCGGACGGATGGGTAATCAAAGCCCAACCCAAGAGCATCGTTGGAGGACCTAAGATGTTTAATCCTAAGTCACTTGCCATTTTAGGCTGACAAACTGTCTCCTAGTTCATTAGGCGCATTTCCTTTGTTCTGCCGTGGAGCCTCAGATAAAGTTAGGCATGATTTTCTCCAAGTCATCACAGAGTTGCCTCGACAGTCTCACAGTTTGCATCGTGTAGATAGAAAGACAGACTGGGTTAATGTGACTCGTCCCACGAGAGACAATTGCCTGGTGCTCCATCTTGTCAGTTTCTTATGGACATTATCTAAGATGTATTGGTAGGAATGACGTGTGGAGCGCTTGTGAATCAAAGAAACTCTTAGGTATTTGCCCAGATTATTCGTTCTCTTGAAGCCTAGGGCTTGACTGAGACGATTAACCTTTGCGTGAGAGATATTCTTGGAAAAGAAAATCCGAGTTTTTGTCATGTTAACTTTCTGACCAGAAGCCTGACAAAACTCCGGCAGAGTCTCTGCAATTACTTGCGTTTGGGATTCCGTAGCTTCAACGAACAGAACCAGGTCAAGCGAAAAAGAGGTGGGAGATAAGAGGCCCTGTAGGGCTCAATTTGAGCGGCCTCCATTGACCTTGTCCCACTTGTCTTGAAATAAGCTAGCCTAATCGTTCCATGCATAAGACAAAAAGATAAGGCGATATTGGATCGCCCTGTCTAATACCCTAAGAAGGCCTAAACGACTTTGAAACTGTACCCTGCCAGGCTACCTGCATAGACATGGTCGTCACACACTTCATACTGACCCATATAAGGTGCTCTGGTAACCCTATATCCTCTAAGGTATCTTGAATGAAGTCCCATTAAAGCCGATCGTAAGCTTTTTTCAGGTCTACTTTGATCGCAAAATAACCCTTCTTTCTTTGCTTTTTCCACATCGAGTGAATGACTTCCTGGGCAATGATGATATTATCGGTTATTTGTCAGCCCGGGATAAAACTGCATTGATTCTCCTTTACTAGAAAAGGTGAGATTTCAACCTATTAACAACGACTTTGAAGATAATCTTGTAAGTCATGTTATAAAGACTAATCAGCCAAAACTAGGCGATACTCGTCAGGGAGTGGGTTTTGGGAATTAAGATTACAATGGTGTGATTTAACTCTGTTTCCCAACATTCCATCCTGAAGACTTCCTGTATGTAATCTACGATTTTGGGACTAACCTGCTCCCATTATTTCTAAAAGAAAAGGGCATTGAACCCATCAACCCTCGGAGCCTTATTCGGATTTATGCCAAAAACCACATTTTTAATTTCCGTAAGGTGAATTGGTAGGGCTAATTCTCGAGACAGTCCTCCAAAAGAGAAGGAAATGCTCCTGAGTGCTGAAGACGAGGACGCGGGCTCTCCTCTTGAGTGTACAGGTGGACAAAGAACTCTCTGGCTA
>JANKYF010000169.1:187545-207494 GCA_029829435.1 Erythroxylum hondense
CTAATCTATATATCCATTCATGATTTTTATGTATAATTCAATTTCATGATTTTTTGTATAATTAAATCATTTCATCACACTATGTTTTGACTAAAATCAAAGTATGAAATTAATATATGTTTTATTTGAGTGCAATCATATTTGTTCTTTACCATTAGTAATTTCAAAGTATCTTTATAGCTTAGCCAAAGATTGTTTGAATTAATACTAATTGAGAACTACAAAATATTCTTCTTAATTATTTTAAGGTGATGAATCCTCTATTGATTATTCAACAATCTCCATATAATTCGTGTTATATTTAATGACTACTGATTGAGTTATTCTTGATAAAAATAAGTCATAAGTAACATTAAAATATAACAATTCCTATATGAGATACTTTAGAAAATTTGAGTCAAATGATCTAGTATATAATCATCATAATAAGAATTTCTATAAACATACACGTAACTCTCTAAAGAAAATTCTTATATTTTATTTTTTTTAAGTATCATCATACTTTATTCTATAAGAAAGAAGAAATAAGACTTGTACCAGTCTTTTTATTTTATTGATATTCAATATTAATAGAATAATAATTAAAAATAATTTATGAATAATATATAAAAGCAATATGAATATCATGATTATGAACTAATCACAATTTCATTTGTATTATACATTTATCTCATTTAATTTATACCACAATTTTTTAATCATAAATGCAAAAAATAAAGAATATCTTTAGATAGTTATGTTATAAAAATTACAACCAACTAATAAACTATAAGATATAAACCAATACATACATACATACATACATATATATATATATATATATATAGCAAAGGTTAAATTGCTCCAAGGCTTACCATCAACTAAATTATAGTACTAGAAATACTAAAAATGGACCTTTACTAAGTTTATATTAAATTATTTTAATATAATTCATTATTAATGTCAGGTGAGAATAATCATTTAGACTATGTCACTTGGTTAACCTTTAGTCTAATATGGAGGTTTAACACTACCAACCAGAATCTAGCCTGTCTTAGTAACACTATATCTGAATTCACAAAAATACGTTTGGATTATAGAAATTGAAAATCCAGCTTAAACCAAATTAGAAATGAAATTACAGGAACAAATATTTGAGTTGTTCTGCAAGTGTAATTCAGAAGGGATACAGAGTTGTTCTGCAAGTTTCGTTTCAGTGTGGTACAAACAATCTTTTATGGTTATTATTATTATCTGTTCAAAGTAAGTGTAGCTGTTGACAAGGTATCGCAGCATGTGCTCATAAGTTCGCCTTTTGTTGGCTGAAGGTTGGATCAATGCAAACTACCACCTGAAAATTTTGTGATTACAGTGGCAGAACAATTAGGATCAAGTTGTCTATACATATATAAGCAATACAAAAGCATGCAACAAACCTTGCCGACACTTTTTCCCGAGTGAAGATACTCGACAGCATCAGCTACAGCACCAACACCAACAAATCTTTTTGGGTCGATAGAAACCTGTTAGATTATGATATATAATGGCATGAGGTCATCACTTATCTGGAAAAGTTGCTGATGAGAGGAATTGCAAGTAATAGATGTTAGCTGCTAATAGTTTTAAGTGCTGGATTAAGCAGACTATTGGGAAAATGATAAGAGATCATGCAAGTATGAGAGTTGAAAAGGATTACCTTCAGCTTTCCAGAGGAGAAAAGATTAAAAAGTTTGTCCAGGTGTTGTTGCCATAGATGAGCATATTGAACCAGGAAAAAGCCAGCCTGTAGCCAATGGAAGTATAAACAATAAACATAATGAAAGGAAGGAAAGCAAAAGTATCTCTACCAGCTACATACCACAGTTTGACTTTTTGCTAAAATCTTCTCACAGAGTCCAGTATAGTGGGATGGTTCCCATCCTTTCTCTCCTTGATACTGAAAAGAATGAATTAGTCCGTAAACTACAATAAACTAACTTATAGCAATCCAAAAAGTACAATCCATGCGTGTTGGACTTAACTTCTCGGAAGGTAGAGTAATAACTTATAAAATGATTCAAGTTGGATGTTAAGAAAAACAACCTTAGAAATCATTCCAATCACAATAAGATGTCCATAGACTGCAACAGCATTTAGACACAGGTCAAACATGTCACCACCAACAGATTCATAGATGATGTCTACACCTTTTGGAAACTCCTTCTTTAAAACCTGGTACATATGAGAACTAAAATCAAATAAGAAGCAGGAATTATTACATGAGAATATACACACCAGCCATCTTATGATCACCTGTTATCCTATTGAAAGCAATGAAAAAAGGCCTTGTATATTTGCATAATCAGACCTAAAAATCGATTCACCGTTATCAAAGTTTGTTGACATGAAAGAGATGAATAAAAAGTGTACATTACTAAGCTAGAAGCCACAAATTTACCCAGAGAAATGCCTATGCTAAACATTGTATGGCATGAACTTCAGCTCAAGCATTAGATGAAAAAGTAAAATCTAAAACAATAGTAAATTATTGCTTGACAAATAAAACAATTATTGTTAGGATCTTCAGGAGAGAGAGAGAGAGGATTATTCTAGAAGGAATTAGTTATAACCGTATGTATCTAGGGAGGTTATAAAAGGGGGGAATAGAAGTAGGGAGAGGCAGGGAGAATATTTGTGAGAAGAGCGACAGAAGGTTTATCACCTTCTGAGGAGCTTATTCAGCTCTGGTTAGGAGCAAATCTGCTCTGGTAGGGAGAAATACTATATTTCTCTACGATAGTGGTGTATACACCATAGTTATACTGCAATAATATAGTAATTCTCTGTTATTTTAAGGGCTGGTTCCTAACACATTATTGTTGCTAATGTCTTCCTTGAGAATGTTTTCAAGTTACGTGCGTTGCCTAAATCCTTCGTTAGTGATTGTGATGCCATATTGACAAGCCTCTTTTGTAAAGAACTCTTTTGATTAAGTGGGACTACCTTGGCATTCTCCTTGGCTTATCACCCACAATGAGATAGCTAAATCGAGGTTGTCCAACTCCAACCACACCATTGAGATGTATCTGCGTTGATTTCAAAATGGGTGGATTGGATTGCATGGGCAGAATTTTGACACACCTCTCTCTACACCACACCCTTTAGAGTGGTATATGGCTGAGATCCTTCGTGCCTACTACACTACATAGCCGGTTCTTCTTGCTTCGATGCTGTAAATAGTGCCCTGGAGGAGCGTGACGCCATTTTGCTAGAAGCTCACTCAAGGCTACTTCAGGATCATCACAATATGAAACATTTCTATGATCAAGGGCATCAGGATGTCAAATTCTTAGAAAATCAATTGGTCTAGTTGTGCCTACAACCACATCGATAGAAGTCCTTGGCTGGGAAACATCATTCTAAGTTATCCCTGAATTACTATGGCCTGTTCAAGCTTGTTCGTTGCATTGGTGAGGTTGCTTATCAGCTTGCACTTTCACCTCCTGCTCACCTTCATGATGTCTTCCATGTTTCATTGCTCAAGCTCTATAAAGAACTAACCCCTGTGGATTGTCCCTGCTTACCTCCAATATTTGGAGGCAAAGTGATTCCTACTCCACATCAGGTCCTCTGCTCCCATATTATCAATGGTAGTGTGGAACTATTGATTCAGTGGCAAGGTCTTCCTCCTTTTGATGCCACTTGGGAACCCTTAAGAGTTGCTTCGATATTCTTATCCTGAACTTGAGCTTGGGGACAAGCTCATTCTCTAGGAGGGAAGTGATCTTATGGACGCCTATTATAGGAAGAAGTATCAAAGGAGAAGTGGGACAAAGCAGAAGGAAGCAACTCTTGACAAGTTAATAGAGGACCCTTGAATATAAGCATTAGATTTGCAAGATCTGCATATATTTCTGTATCTGCTGGATTATAATGATTTCTTTGATTTAAGTATTTTAATTTTTTATAAATATTTCTTGGTAAGACTTCTTATAGGAATCTTTTGCTCGTATTGCCATTTAAAAGGCTGTTTGCGATGAAATAAAGAAGGAAGAGGTGGAGAATTATTACCTCTAAACTTGTCCCTATTTGAGGTGTTAAATGCTCCCTCTCTTTTTTGAGCACCAAGGAGTTCACCAGCAATCATAGGTTCTTCAAGACAAGGGGAGAATAACAGTAGGAGCAGGACTGCTTAGTAAGGAAGATGATTTTCCAGTCAATAGGCCTGTGATGAAATCCATGAGTCAGGCACATAACACCTTACCCCAGGGCTTCTGATAAATGCTCTGTTTCTCAACTTGAATTGAATGTTGGTCATCCTTTTGTTGCTCCATGTAGATTTTATGTTCTGTTGACAAAATAAAAATCTCACATCATAATTCAGGATTCCATCCAAAAATGGGCTTCAAGGTGCTTCTTTACTGTAAAACCCACTTATTGTGCACTCTCTGTATTTTTTCTCACTTGAACATGTTAATTGTTTATGCTTCTTACCTTTTCCCCACTTACTGGCTTGTGAATCATGCTGCCTGTTTTGTTGTTGATGCTGATATATGACAGTCCAGTAAAATTCTTGCAGTTTATTAAGGTCATCTACTATCAGCTGAAATATGGGCTCCAGAAAGATAAGACAGAAACTACAGGTGCTGGGATTGGATTGTCATCATTGTTGGATGAATCATGGTTTTCTGCTGATAGCTTTTTATACCAACTTTGCAGGGTAAGTTTATAGAAGAGGCATGGTTGAACGACTAAAAAAATGATCTTAGTATATTCATCTGCATGCATAAACTAATTACATTCCTCAACTTGTCGTAACGCGACCAACATGCATAGGTTAGACCTTGTATTAGATCAACACTTAAATTGATTGTGTGATGTTGGCTGGAATTGCAGGATTTCTTTCAGTTGGTTCAAAACGCCTCAGTAGTTGATGGAGATCTTCTTGAATGGGTGTGTTAATCGGCCTAAATCTTCTTGAGATAATTTTGTTTTCGATTTTGAGCCTTACTTGTCAATTGTCCAGAAATCAATGTTGTAATTTGATCTTGCCAATGGGCAAGGATTCTTTTATTTTGCACAAGTTCATATAATGCCATTCATAGTGTGAATAATTTAACCTTTCACCCCGAGTTCTTATAGTTATAGAAACAAGTCCATTAATATGTTTTTCTTCCAAAGTTTAGTTTACGAGTATCTTCAGAGATTGTGCTCATTGTTTTGAATATTTCTTTGATTGGTGTAGTGACATTACTTCTTCGAGTGGATTTATGAATTGGAAGAGGATTGCTTGGTTACCTTAGAATGGTCCTATCTATGCATGAACTAAAACACTTCTAGTTTTTCATTGATATTTAATCTCAGTAAGGAAATATGGATTGATTGATGAACTTGTGAGATTCATCAAGGTTCCAAGTTAGAGTTAAAACCAACTTAGGAATTTATGAAACTGATGTATATTGCTTACTGAATTAATTGAAAATCTTGTATACAACTTTTACTTGTTGGATAATTATCTTAGATTAGTTAGCTTAGGAGATTATTTTCTAGGAGATAAGTTTATCTTCTAGTAGATAAGATATACTATAGATAAGATAAGTTAGTATATACGAAAAATCCAGTAGTTTAGTAGTATTAGAATAGATTATACTCATGTATAAATTACATATAATATGAGAAATAAAGTGGGTTTTCTTTTGATATTTTCTATACCCTCTTGTTTTATGGTATTAGAGCTACCGATTTTGGTAGCCTAATTTTTCCAGTCACATTATGGCTGGAGTTCAATCAATCTTTGATTCCTTTGATGAGTCCCAAACCTCATCCCAAACACCTAGTTACGTAATACCTTCAGCCCAAACTCCATCTCCTTCTATTAATCTTTCGTTGCAAATCATGCAACATAGATTAAATGGAACGATTTTCTAAGAATGGTCCCAATCAGTAATGCTCGTAAACAAAGGAAGAGACAAGGTTGGATATCTAACAGGGGCAATTCCTCAACCACACGAAACAACAGTCACTTACGGTGCTTGGGGAGCTGAGAATTCTATTGTCATGGCTTGACTTATAAATTCAGTGGAGCTAAAAATAGGAAGAACCTACCTATTTTGTGAAATAGCAAGAGAAATTTGGGAGGCTGTGCAAGAAATATATTCTAATTTGGAAAACACTTCTCAATGCTTTGAACTCAGATAAAAAATCAGAAATACTCAACAAGATAATATGTCGGTTACATAGTATTATAACTTACTCACTGAATTATGGTAGGAGATGGATCTATTTTATGCAGTAAATTGGGAGTGTTGTATTGATGCTGAGAAGTATGAAAAATTATTGGAGGAGGAGAGAGTTTTTGATTTCTTTCAGGGACTTAATGTTGGACTTGTTGAAGTACAAGGAAGGTTTTGTTGAGGTTCGTAGGGAAGAGAGTAGGAAAAAGGTTATTTTTACCTCACATACTTTTGAACAAACCTCTCAAGGCTCAGCTTTAGGGGCAAACTCTCGAAAGTAGTCTACTTACCAAACTCGAGAGCAAGAAACCAAGAACAAGCAGTGGTGTGACCACTGTGATAAGCCCTACCACACTCGTGAGACCTGCTAGAAATTACATGGGAAACCACCATATTGGAAACCTAAAAGTCAAAGAGTTCGACAAAAACGTGTAGTAGCACATGTAGCATAATCCGATATTAGCAAATCCACAAGGCTAAACCTGTCCCCCCAGCAGATTGAACTATTCCATCAACTCTTGAATCAGACTAAAATCACAACTGAGAAAGACTCGCATGACCAACAAACCTCTACTGCAACATTAGTGCATAAAGGTAACTCGTGCCAATCATTATTATCAAAGTCCCCAAGTCAAAATCTCTAGATTGTGGATACAGGTGCATCAGACCACATGACTGGGTCTTTGAATGTCTTTGAAAAATATGAGTCATGTAACCAGAAAATTAAAGTTTGGGTTGCAGATGGAAAAGGGTCACCAGCTATTGGTCAAGGGAGAGTTTGTTTGCGAAAATTGACATTGAATATTGTTCTGTATGTGCTTAAGTTAACTTATAATCTACTGCTAGTAAGTCAATTAACCAAGGACATGGACTGTATTGTGACGTTCTTTCCATCTCATTGTGAATTTCAAGACCGGTGTTCGGGGAAGATGATTGGCAGTGTTGAGGAGAAAGATAGACTTACTGCTTCTCAGAAAAGAGTACTCCTACTGAATCCAAATCACCACATAGGATTTCCCTTTCAGTTATGTCAAATTATGATGTTATGTTGTGGCATCAACGCCTTGGTCATCCCAATTTTTCATAAGGAAAATCTTATATCCAAATCTTTTCATCAATAACGATCAGATTTTTGTATATTGTGAGCAATGTGTCCTTGCAAAACAAAGCAAAAATACTTATCCCGTACACTCATACATACCCTTAAAACCTTTCCAATTAATTCATAGTGATATTTGGGATCCTGCTAGAGTTACAAATCTAATTGTTACTCGTTGGTTTATCAGTTTCATTGATGATCATACAATGGTATGTTGGGCATATCTAATGAAAGACAAATCTGAAGGCTATAATATCTTTAAACAGTTTTACAAACTCATCCAAAATGTATTCCATAGTTCTATTCAAGTAGTGCTTACAGGCAATGGGAGAGAATATTTTTCAATTGATTTTATTCAATATCTCAGTGAAAAGGGGATCATTCACCAGAGCTCTTGTGCTTACGCCCCACAACAAAATGGGATAGCGGAGAGAGAGAATCGTCATCTTTTAGAGGTAGCCTGATCTATGGTGTTTACCAACCTTGTTCCAAATTCCTATCAGGGAGAAACCATTCTAACTGCCTCATACTTGATCAATCGTCTTCCATCAAAAACTCTTAAATTCTGAATCCCATTAGGTATTCTTTTAGAACAATTTCCTCACATTAAGCTTCTTAATTCTCTTCGTCCTAAAGTCTTTGGGTGTACTATTTTCGTACACAACAATCAACCCAATAGAAGCGAACTTGACCCACGAGCTATTAAATGTGTGTTTGTTGGATACTCTCTTGCTCAAAAGGGTTATAAGCGTTTCTCACATTTTACAAACAAATTCTTTGTTTCATATGGTCACTTTTTTCGGAAAGCAACCGTACTTCACCAATACTTCTCTTCAGAGGGAGACATCCAATGAAGAGATTTATTAGGACCCAAGCATATCACTTCTTATCTCACAAACCTTCCCACAAAACCCGCGAACACCTCAAACACCTACCATTGAACCTGAAACTGTCCAGTCTAATTCAGCGGGGAACCAATTCCCAAAAAACCAGCCTTAGTGTATTCTCGAAGGCCTATAGCTCCTCAACAAGGCCAGTCATTGGACTAGGAATCGGCTTCTAGAGAGACTATGGTAAGTGACTTAGATGTGCCAATTGCACTACGAAAGTGGGTAAGATCCTGTACTAAATATCATATTTCATATTATTTGACTTAATCAAAGTTATTTTCAAAGTTTAAAGCTTTTACTACGAAGCTTGACAGTGTAAGAATTTCAAGAATGTACATGATACATTCCAAGAACCTAAGTGGAAGGAAGCTGTACTTGAAGAAATGAAAGCTTCAATTGATAATAAAACATGGGAGATTGTGGATCTACGTGAAGGGAAAAAGGTGGTTGGTAGCAAGTGGGTGTTTATCGTGAAGTATAGGGCAGATGGAGAGACTGAAAGGTATAAGGCTAGATTAGTAGCTTAAGGCTTTACACAAACCTATGGAATAGACTATGAGGAGACATTTGATCCAGTTGCGAAGTTGAACACAATTAGAGTCCTATCATTGGCTGCAAATTTATATTGGGAACTCCATCAACTCGACATTAAAAATGCCTTCCCAAATGATACATTAGATGAGGAAATATATATGAGGATACCACCAGGTTTTGAAACCGAAGAAGGACGGGGAAGAGTTTGCAAACTGAAAAAATCCTTATACGGCCCCAAACAGTCTCCAAAAGCATGGTTTAAGTGGTTCAGTGACACTTTTTGCAGGTTTGGATATAAATAGGGACAAGCTGATCACACAATGTTTGTGAAGTGTGGAAAAAATGGAAAAAAAATCCATCTTGATTGGACGATATTATAATCACAGGTGATCACACTAATGAGATCAATGATCTTAAACAAAAATTGAGGCTGGAATTTAAGGTAGTATTAAGACACTTTCTTAGAATGGAGATTGCTAGAAGTAAGGAATGTATTTTCAAATCTCAACGAAAATACATTCTTGATTTACTAGAGGAAACAAGAAAGATGGGTTGCAAACCTATAGGAACTACACTGAAGAGAAACTGGAATTTCAAGAAAAATGAAGAAGATCCTTCTATTGACAAAGGAAGATACAAAGGTTAGTAGGAAATCTATTTGTCACTAACCAGACCAGATATTGCTTATTCTGTGAGTATTGTTATGCAATTTATGCACTCTCCAACTCAAAGACATTTAGAGGCAGTCAACCATATTATGAGATGTCTCAAAGGCAGTGCAGGTAGAGGATTAATGTTTCGGAAAAATAAGAAGAGAAGCAGAGAAGGGTTCACAGATGCGGATTGGGCTGGTTGTATTGAAGACAGTAGGTCAACATTTGGTTATTGTACTAAACTATAGGAGAATCTTGTCATATGGAGAAGCAAGAAGCAGTCCGTAGTAGCAAGAAGTAGTGCAGAAGCAGAGTTTAGGGCAATTGCACAAGGAATTTGTGAAGTTATTTGGTTAGAGATGTTGATGCAGGACCTACTAATCACCACTATCTCTCCCACCAAAGTTTTTTGTGATAGTAAATCAACCATTAGTATAGTAAAGAATCTAGTTCAACATGATCGAACAAAACATGTTAGAATTGACTGGAGCTTTATCAAATGTGAAATAGAAGAAGGGGGCATTGATCTATGCTATGCCCCTATTGAAGCACAGGAAGCTGATATCTTCACAAAGATAATGCCTACGCCTAGATTTTAGACAATTATAAGTAAGTTGGGAATGATAAATATCTATTCCTCAACTTGAGAGGGAGTGTTGGATAATTATCTTAGATAAATTTAGTTAGCTTAGGAGATTATCATCTTGTTGATAAGATGAGATACACTATAGATAGGATAAGTTAGTATATACAAAAAATCCAGTAGTTTAGTAGTAATAGAATAGATTATAGTCATGTATAAATTACATATAATCAGTGAAATAAAGTGGGTTTTCTTCTAATATTTTCTAAACCCCCTTGTTTCAAGCACACATAAGGAACCTGCTTATTCCCTTTTACTGGATATAGTGAAACACCTCATAAGCACCTTTACTATTAGTAAAAAGAAACCGGTTCTTTTAACAGTATTGGGACTGATTTGTTCTATCTATTAATGGCTAATAGAGCGAGTGAATCTTCTGTTCTCTGTGACTGGCAATAGATATGGGGTACGTTCAGTACTTCGTGTTAGGTGCTGCTTGTTATAACTTGATTATGATCCAGATGTTCCTCAACTTGCATTCCATGAAATGTTTGCTTATGCCCAGTCGGTAATTTTGCTTTTGAGAGTTTTATCTTGTATGGTGAATCATTAAGTTTTTGCAGGCATTGTAAGACTACTATTCTTCTGTTTGAAATTATTATCTTTGGGTTAAGCTTCTGTGAAGTTTATGTCTTCTATTTGTGCTTTAATTGCTTTGACAACTGGAGACCTATGTTATCGCGGATGTTTGTGCAGAATGTTTACTCGCAATATTGGTCCTGAACTAATGCGTCTCACTGAACTTTATAAATGAAGTTTGGAGGAAACTTATCATAATGAACTAAGACATTGGACCTGTGAAGTTATTATTTTTTGTGATAAGACCACCACAGATCATACTAATAGTTGATCGTTAACTCAGGCCCTTATCAAGTGGTCAACGTGGGGAGATATATGAAGTGAATGGAGATCAAGCTGCGGTTATATTGGATATAACTAGTAAGACTGAAACAATTGAGGATAAGGATGAAAAACTTGTGGAGCAGGCCTTGAAGTCCCCAGTTTATTGGATAGATGGTACCTTCGCTTCTTACAATTGTAGGGTTTTGGTAACTACATGGGATTAAGTCATTCGATGAAATTAATGAGAAATTGCAGAAGAATACACAATACTCAAGCGTCAAAAACTACTGAGATACTCACCTTGCCTTATCTGCTGTTGTGCCTGTAATAATCCGTGACATACTAAAAGGCTTTTTGATGCAATCTCTTGTGATAATGTGACCTTGTTATTTTTAAGTTGAACCTAAAAACAGTAGAATCTTGTTCAGAGTTTCTTGGTGTATTTGAGTGAAGGCACTGATCCTGTCTCCGGGATAACTCACGTATTACTTTCATATGTTCCTGTGTGATGAACTTTTACTCTACTTTTTGGCATTCTACATGTTTGTTGTTGAATATGACTTGAAACTATAGACATCTGTTTTACATATCTCATAAGAAAGGGTATTTGCTTCTTGGGTGTATAGTTAAAGACATTGAGCATGACCCTGATGCCGAAGCAGAGGATTGCTATATAGCTATGGAGGCTTTGTCAGAGGTATGGATTCTCTATAAAATCCTCTATCGGCTATGTTTCTTGTTTATGATTTGTAATGTTTTTGTTTCTGTGCAGGTTTTGCATTCAATGTCCCCCCTTATTGTCTATTTTCCAGATATCTCTCTGTGGATGTCTAAAGCAGTTCCTGAGTCAAATGAGAGGGTGTTTATCCACAAGGTGCAGGAAGTGTTGGATAAAGTATCAGGTCCTATTGTTTTCATATGTGGCCAAAACAAAATTGAAAGTGGGTCGAAGGAGAAAGAAAACTTTGTAAGTTCAAGATTTTTTATTAAGATAAAGTTACTTATGTTGAAAGGCTTTGCATTTCTTGTAACCTTGCATAAACTATGCATAGTATTATATCTTTCTCTCTTTTCCTAATTTTTCTTTTTGTATCTGATGTTGAACAGACGATGATACTCCCAAACTTTGGTCGTCTGGCTAAGCTGGTGAGTATTGAATAACTTCAAAAATTTCTTGTATTCTGGACAATAACTTACGATATTTACTTTCCTTGTTTCTCTACTGCATCTTTCTCTGTCTTTCTTATTTCTCCAAGCTGATGCAAATTTCCAATGCTTCTGTCTTCCAGCCTCTCTCCTTGAAGCACCTTACAGAAGGTCTTAAAACGACAAAGAGATCTGATGATAATAAATTAAACAAGCTCTTTTGTAATGTTTTGAGCTTACATCCCCCAAAGGTAGTTTGGTAAAGTATACTTCAAACATTCATGTCCTAGACATTCTGATTAATGTCTTAAATGCAACATTATCCATTTATCTGAGGATTTAAGGTATTGGAGCTATAAGCCAATTTTGATATGAGTGATGGGTCTGCTATTCAGGTTTTTCTACCCGTTCCAATCATTTTGAGGATACAGTCCATGATACTCTTTTTGTGCCTCTGGAAATTAGAATTTGATACTAGATTGAAGCTTTTTTTTTCTCCTTTTTTTTCTTTTTCAAAACATGGGGGGACCTAAGTATCTAACTGTGGGTAATTGGGAAGATAACAATTACCAGTTTGGGTTCATATTTACTAAGAGTAATATCTGATTCATTATTAGTTGTATAGAGTTTGTTTCTATATGACAGCTCGACTTCTACCACAGGTTTCAGTCTGTTTGATAACCAGATAATTTTGAGGTTTTCCTGACATTTCTATCCTTCTTTGCTTTTACAGGAGGAAGAACTCCTTAAAACATTTAATAAACAGATCGAAGACGACAGGAGAATTGTGATAGGAAGGAGCAATCTGAATGAACTACACAAGGTAGAAGCTAAACATTAATCTGGATTGTGGTGGTGTTTGCCAGAGTTTTGTTGGTGTGGGTGGGTTTGGCAATCACTGTTGCATTTAGCAGGCAATTTGATAACCCAGTTTCGTATTTTTATTTTTTTACCTGTTTGTGTTCCACAATGCAGGTTCTAGAAGAAAATGATATGTTATGCATGGACCTGTTGCTTCTAAGTACTGATGGTGTAATATTGACTCGACAAAGTAAGAAAACCAGAACTTAAAATTCCCAAATATCATCTTTATATTATTGGTTCTATATTTCTATTTTCATATGTCATAATCATAGAGAAAAGATAAAAGGAAGAACTGTGTTAACGACTTGAGTTCTCTTTCAGTTATTAATCATGTGAGTTGTGTTTTTTCCTTTGTTAGTATAAAGGAAACAGTTACCTCGGTGTGCTTCATCACTTTGACATTTGGACTGCATTGTATGTTTAGAAGTCTGATAATTGCCAGTTTTAATTGTAAAAAAAATGAAATATTTTAGTTTTCAAAGTTATGGTAATAATATTTACTATTTACAAATTACCAATAATAATAGTGGGTAGGAGGGATTTAAAGTTGAGAATTTGTTTGTTTACTACCAGGACTGAATTATTTTTCAGATGATTTAACAAAAAAAATTAAGGAGAACATTTGCATTCCAAAGTACTTCTAATCTCTAAATTATTTGGAAGTGGGGGAAAATTTTCAGTTTTAATGTAGTGCTTTTTCATTGCACCGGTTGTAGATGACATTACCTGTTGAAACTTTGTCGACAGGGGCTGAAAAAGTTGTTGGCTGGGCTAAGAATCATTACTTGTCATATTGTCTGTTTCCATCCATAAAAGGGGATCGGTTGTCTTTGCCTCGTGAAAGGTGTGCGTCCTTCATACCATTGATATTACTAAGTTTTGTGGTCTTGAGGCTAATTGCTATTCTTTTAACATGAAGCCTCGAAGTTGCAATTGCGAGGTTGAGGGAGCAAGAAACCGTAGTACAAAAGCCAGATCAAAACCTAAAGGCATGTATTTACACTTGGTGTAAAAGTTCTCTTATCTCACGATATTTGGAGTTGGATGAAAACAGTGCCCCTAAGGTTTAGCGCTTATGAGAATTGCATACCATTGCACATTGTACCTATTTCTAATGATTAAAATTATCAGCAGAACCTTGCTAAGGATGAGTATGAAAGCAACTTTGTTTCAGCTGTGGTACCTCCTGGTGAAATTGGTGTCAGATTCGATGATATAGGTGCTCTCGAAGAAGTGAAGAAGGCATTGAATGAGCTTGTCATTCTTCCTATGAGGAGGCCAGAACTGTTTTCTCATGGAAATTTGTTGCGGGTATTAATATTTTTTTCACAGGCTGAATTTGAAATTTACATTGTTGCCTTGAAATTTTTTCAATGGATAATGGTGTGAAGTTTATTCCAGCCTTGCAAAGGAATATTACTTTTTGGGCCTCCTGGAACTGGAAAAACCATGATTGCCAAAGCTCTTGCCACTGAGGCTGGGGCAAATTTCATTAGCATAACTGGTTCGACTCTTACATCAAAGGTACACTGAATGATGTTGCTTGTACTCGTATGGTTCTTTGGCTATATCCATGCCTTTTATAGTTGTGCTGTTCATGACTTCATTTTATATTTGGTTATCATGTGTTCATTTAGTTTGGATGACTTTAAACATATTGGAATGGGTTACAAATCTGAAATTGATATTTTGTTTCAAATCTAAAACTCATTTTAGTCATGAAGGTTTGCTCTGCCTGTTTAGAAGAAAATGGACCTATATTATTTCAATTCGGTAATCTTAAGGGTTAATATTGCTACTTTCTTCCTGAAATATGAGGGGAAATAATATTTCCCAAATGGGCATATACCATTTAGAACTGTAGAATTGCCACCAAAAGCAGCAATGGGTTTTGAACTAACGTCTTAATTCCACCAATCCTTTAGCACTATTGCTGAATGTGTCAATCTGTGTACCTCAAGGAATATGGTGATATTAGATTAGTGGGGACATTTAATTTCTATTCAGCATCTGCACACACTCCTCAATTAATGGCTTATGAGCATTTGATAATTGCCAATTAAGCAATGAAGTTTGACTGAACATTTTCTTAGGCAATTTGGTGATGATCTGGAAAGAGCTTCAGCAGTTTAATTTCTTTTTTTTACACTATGTACTAATTGTTTTTGCAATTTGTTTGACAGTGGTTTGGAGATGCTGAAAAACTTACAAAAGCTCTATTCTCCTTTGCCAGCAGACTGGCTCCTGTTATTATATTTGTTGATGAGGTCAGTTCTCTTTCTATGGCAATATTTAATTATCAATTCAGATGCAAATTAAGAAAAATGATTGTAGTTCTGTATTAACGTTTGATCCTATATTTTAAAACGTACTGCAATTTAGGATGCCAATATTATCAAATTGCTTGATGAGATAGAAAATCTGTTTATCTGTGCTAATATCTCCTACATTCACTTCATCATCGGTATTCTCATTGTAATAAATAATGCAAGTCCATTTCCATTTCCTTCCTAGATCATGGTAATTTAAGCAGTCATGGTTCTTGTTCTCTTAAATTTTTAAAGCAATATTTGCTTGTAAAGATATTGAATTATGGTTGGACTTGCTATAAGTACAATGTTGTATGTTGGATTCTACTAATCAGGTAGACAGTTTGCTTGGCGCTCGAGGTGGTGCTTTTGAACACGAGGCTACTAGAAGAATGAGAAATGAATTCATGGCCGCATGGGATGGACTGAGATCGAAAGATAGTCAAAGAATTCTAATCCTTGGTGCCACAAATAGGCCATTTGATCTTGATGATGCTGTTATTCGTCGTTTGCCAAGAAGGTAAAGTTGCACCGAAAGTTTGACATATAACTGATTGTGGTTTTTAATCGTATGTTTTCCCTTGAGTTGAAGCTTCTTGTCTCTCTTATTAGTGGAATTAACATTTTTCCTTATGGTCTATTATAAATTGCTGTTAAGGATACATGTGGACCTACCTGATGCCAAAAATCGCCTGAAGATTCTCAGGATAATTCTTGGACATGAGAATTTGGAACCTAAATTTGAGTTTGAGAAACTTGCAAATGCAACTGATGGGTATTCTGGAAGTGATTTGAAGGTAATTTTTTGATGGTGAGGGTACTTGATTGAGTGTTTATTTTTCTACTTTTTAACACTTTTATCTTGCAGAATCTTTCCATTGCTGCAGCATATCAGCCAGTTCAAGAACTTCTTGAAGAAGAAATGAAGGTAACTTGTGCGTTTAAATAAAGCTTATGATGGCTTAAGTTCTTCTTCTTAGGGAAGGTTTTTTTTTTCATGGTATATTGTGTTGTGTCAAAATTTCACCGGTGAGGAATATATGTTTGATTTTTTGTGCTTCTACTTAATGATGTATGTTTATGGAAACTATATGATAAAATTACAATTGAGATAGAGAGAGAATTGAGTCGTCAAAGCTTTTCTCTAATTAAATTATAGACCGATTGTTCTATCATTTGATGTTATGGCTTGACTAGATCAGGTAGAAAGGATTTCCATTCCCTTAAAAATCTAGTATACCTGACTGTAGAGTGTGTTTCCATTTCCTGCCTGTGCTGTTCAATGTTGACTCGATTCCCATAAGTGGAAGACGTGTAGTCTGAAACTGGTCTGAAAGTAGTTCATCGGCACTAAGCATGACCTGAACAGAGTATTGCTATTCCAAACACCATGGGATTTTTCAGTTATCTCTTATATGCCTTTGGAACCTGAAGAATAAAAGCAGTATATAGTCATGTGCATCAAAACAACATAGGTTTGCTTGAAGTTAAGGTCTTGTATAAGTACCTCAGACATTTGGGCCATACGCACTTCTCACCATGGAAGAATGACATATTCAGTCTAGTGAAGATTGTGCATAAACATGCTCACAACATCTGTGTTTAGAAGGCATTCAGTCCAGTGAAGATTGTATGCTTAAACATGCTCACAACATCTGTGTTTAGGAGGCATTAAGTCTAGTGAAGATTGTATGCATAAACATGCTCACAGCATGTGTTTAGTAGGCATCATCAACTTTATACAGCTTAAGATCATTCTGTAGTCAAAGCCATTTGCTGGTTCTTCATTCTGGTTTATATATAATCACTTTGACCTACAGGGAGGCAAGGGTGATGTAGCTCCAGCTTTAAGGCCGCTTAAATTTGATGATTTCATTCAATCAAAAGCAAAGGTAATATCTTTGCTTAATTTTTTCGAGTCCCATCGTTATTCTGCAGATAATGCAAAGGGATATACAAGCATGAAGTGGATCAGGCAGATATAGTCATCCTGATTAAAGTAGGCAAATGAAATTTATTTTGATGGGGATTACCTGGTTTGTAGATATGAAATCACAGTCCTTTCCAATTTTGGGATTTCATTTCTTTTGAAAAATCCTGGTTCTTAATCATTATAAATGTCTTGTCAGACAAGTAGAATGAATTTGGAGAAACTGTGACTGAACAACTTTCTGCTCACTTCCTGACTTGTTTTTTTTCCCTCTGATGCACATTTAGTACATATGGACATTCCTGAGAGGCTAGAGTGCTAATCCTATACCATTGATAATGTCTTTGGTGTCTACAGGTGGGTCCATCTGTGGCATTTGATGCCTCGAGCATGAATGAGATGAGAAAATGGAACGAACAATACGGAGAAGGCGGAAGCCGGAAACACTCACCCTTCGGTTTCTGAAGTTGATATAACCGGATCAACTTCATTATTTAGGAAACTAACTTGTTTTCATGAGTAAGAACAAAAACCGCCCTCTCCATGCATTTCATGTTCAAATGGATGCAGCAGCGAGGGCGGCGGCTTCATAAGCTAGTCCATCAAATGGTTGGCAATGTATCCATTAGCATCATCATCCTCTCCCTGAAAGTCTTGGACGGCATACCTTTGTGCTAGCATTTTACATCCATGGTGATATTTTTCTTATTTAAATATCAATCATTTAAAACTGAACTAGATGTACATGGATGTATTTGTAAATATTAAATTAAATTCATATGTATTTAATGTACAATGATATACTTTTATTACAATTCTTGATAAGCAGCGTGTAAACTGCCTATAAATGTATATCCAATTTCAGATAAAATACACAGCCTTTAAATGTGAACAGGCTTCATCGCCATGAACATGAACCAAGTTTATTGCTTGCATTTGCCTACTTAACATAAATCTAACAACTGAAACACCATCTAATACTATCATGGTCAACAATGACCGGGAACAAAACGACCTGGTCTTTTTGAAACCCAAACACCACCGGCTTAGATGGAGCTTTTTGGCTGTGGAGTCCTTTTGCTGAAGAAAAAAAAAATCCTTTCTTGTTCATACTGGAACCTCCTCTCTCTCTAAAACAGATGGGTATTTTCATATATGGATTCATTATAAATTGGGTAATTGTTCTGTTCTGGGTTTGTTTGTGATATTGTTTCTGTCCTTTCTGCCAGATTCATTTCCTCACTGTTAGATATTGTCACCATTCTCCTCTTATATGCGTTCATTCTTCTTTTTGTCTTTTCCCCAGCTTCCATCTTTTTCAATCTCGTGCCTATTTTTCATGCTCTCTCCTAGTCGCTTCTTTTTTTCTCTTCTCGATTGTTTCCTTAATCTGTTCTTTGTTTCTCCCAGCTGCTCTTTTTGGTTCTTTTTAATGCTATAGGCATTGCTTTCATGGTGGTTTTTTCTTGCAACATTCCTTCGTTACAGTAAGATAAATCATAAACAATTACACAGTCTATTGAGATCATATTACATTCAGATGATATAATCTTTCATTTTGGTATTGTAAACCCAGAACTAACCCGTCAGCAAAAGAGCGTATACAAGCACAGCTTCTAAAAGCTCATGTAGACTAAAGACAGTTAACCTAGGGGATCAGATCACCTCTGTCATTTCTTATTTTTTTGTCAATGTTTGGTTCTGCATACAGCAGTGCAACAGTTAGCATAAGACAGAAGTAAAGACAAAGTTCAAACATGAAGGAATAACACACAAAGACTTGTTATGTTCTGCTCACTATTACAAAATTGGCGTGTTATGCTCACTATCATCAGTTCAGGAAGGAATAACTGAAGTTGGAATCACCATTATATCATAAGAGCATCCGTTTTGCTGCTAAATTAAATTGCAGATTGTAGAGTTTCGTCTAATAATAACTTTCCTGTGGTGCAGTTATTTACTGCAGTAATGTACTTAATCTCCACTTCTTCATATACAAAGTCCTGCTGGTTTAGATCATTCTTCAATGGAGGGCTGTGCTTTGAATTTCTCAAGTGGAGTCTTCTTTACCAGTATTCTCTTGTGTTGTTTGGCTTTCTTGGACTAAGAAAAACTGTAGATACTAGATAGATAGCATAGAACAGATAACATAGGCCTAAAGCTTGAAATTTCAAAGAGTCTGATTGCACTTCACGGGAAAAAACCAATGTTTTAAAAACCGGACCGGATATCGAACCGGTCGAAGGAAAGGTTTAAGGTTTAGAGGTTCAACCGGTAGTGAACCGCTATTAAACCGGAATATAATAAATAAGATGAAAATTTTATAAGAATAAATGAAAATTTTGGATAATATCACTAATTCAATAATTTGACAAATTATAATATGGTGTTGTAGTTCAAAGAAATTTCAATCACTACACAATTTTGTTTGAAGAAAATTGATTAAAATTCTAGCTTAAATATCAATAGGATTTAAAAAAAAGAGCTAATTTGACTAGACTTACTATCACACTACAGAGACCTCCTCCACTAAATTCAAGCTATATGCCTTACCAAAATCCATGTCAGACGAAGATGCTTCCTCAGTACCACTACCACCATCCTCTTCTGCACCTCTCTGTTGCTTCAATACTGATTCCATGTCTGCACCTCTCTGTTGCTTCAATACTGATTCCATGTTCCTTATAAATCGGTCCGCATCAAGATCCACTTCTTTCATATTCCTTTCGAAAGTAACAATTACATTAGTATTGTCAATTTCCTGTTGGCAAATTCAAAGAGACAGATAAATTTTAATATAATTCACTTCCTGTTGTCCACTAAATATTTGTGTGTAGATCTGTCCTA
>JANKYF010000169.1:225469-237497 GCA_029829435.1 Erythroxylum hondense
TCCAAATGATATGAGCATAAGAACAACCCATAAACAAGTGATCTCGTGACTCACTTCCATCAGAGCAAGTCACACACTTTACTTCAGTCACCAAACCCCAACTTTGCAACCTATCTTTGGTAGGCAATCGATTCAAAAGTGCAAGCCAGGAGAAAAAGGAATACCGAGGGATGTATAAAGGACACCATACAACTTTGTTCCAATCAACTTTGCACTCAGAGGGTCTAATTAATTTCCATATAACCGAAAGATGCAATTTCTGAGCAAGAATGGCACCCTCCACAGATTGAAAACACCTGCAGCTTCAGTCCTCAAACGTAAAAGTTTCTTCCAATGCCAGCTGTTACTGCTAGAAACAGGGATAGTCATCAAATCCCTACCCTTAGGCTTTATCCATTGCATAACTTGCCAAGATTATGATATACCTTCAGGAATGGTTTTACTACGCCACAAGCCTTTAACAGGTGAAATTACTGTAAATATGTTCAATTGCTCCAACATTGTCTTGATCGAGGAGCTTTCTTGGATCACGAGTGCCATCGAAATGCTTTGAATCAGGGAGTCTAGACCTTCTGTCCAGTTTTATAGTGTCTTATTGTGTTTAGTGAATTTCAGTCATTTATTTATATGGAACCTGCGTGGGACTTGCATAAATAAATGTGGGTCTTGCATAAATAAATAGTTGAGATTCACTGGACACAATAAAATACCGTAAAATTAAACAGAGGATCATTCGTCTGAATCAGAAACCTTCGTACGAGACCAATTTGTGCCATCCCCCGAAGCAGTGTTGATACTATAAATAGTTATTGTGATTTTTTACTGCAATTTCTTTGACAGACGTTAATATTATTAAAAAATTCAACTTTTATAAAGATTTGTGTGTGTGTTCTCATGTATTTATATGCAATCAAATCTGGTAAACTTGGAGATACCGTATCTCTACACAACCAACTTGAGGACGATGGGGTGTCTCTGACCATGGATTATAGTAATAATTATTTTCTAATTAATCCTACGTAAATTATATTACCAAGACTGAATATTATAAATTACGAATATCTCTTCATAAGGGATATTAAAGGATTATTATTATTTGTTTATAAATAACAATATCACAATGTAATCAACTATAATACTAAAAGGGTGGCAAGATTTCCTCATTCTACCCCAACACTTCCTCTTGGTTTATCTTCCTTCTGTATATATCTCAACCGTCCGTACAGGCTACTTTCAGTTGCTGGTGGCACAACTCGTTTTAAAGAATGACTCTGATGTCTCTCTAGTAGTCTAACGTTGGTATTGCAAAGCAAGCAGAATCCTACACTGACACAAATCTCTTCGTTCGTTTCGGATTTCCTAGGCCTTGCAATCTTTATATATTGTATATATATATCATCACCAGCTCTATCTTCTATCTCTATTCGAACAGAGAGAGACAATGGAGAGAAGAACCCAAGAAGAAATAGATGACGGCATTGGAAATTGCCCTTCAAGAAGGGAAGAGGTTGACGAAAGGGTTATTATGGAGGAAGCTTTCAGGGGCACCCAAGTGCCGCCATGGACCAAGCAAATAACTTTCAGAGCTCTAACTACGGCCTTTGGTTTAAGTATCGTCTTCAACTTCATAGTGTGCAAGCTCAACCTCACCACCGGTGTCATCCCCTCACTGAACGTCGCGGCCGGGCTGCTGGGTTTCGCCATCCTGAAGTTTTGGTCCACCGTGCTTGAGAAGTGCGGCATGTTGAGGCAGCCTTTCACCAGGCAAGAGAATACTGTGGTGCAAACATGTGTGGTTGCTTCCTCTGGAATTGCCTTTAGCAGTATGTTTACTCTCTCCAATCAATCCCCTTCTAGTTTCCTAAAGCCACCTAATATTGTTTTGCAATCGGCAATAGAACTGTATTGTATGAATACTTGCATGAAAAAGCTGACCTTGGGTCTTCTGGTTCACGTTTCCATCTTTCTTATGTGTTTTAAAGTGTGCAGTATAAACCAAATTCCAGTGTAAACATTATATAGCAAGCGATTATTGTTATTTGTTGATTTATGTACTTCTTGGATTACTGCTAGGTGGCACTGCAAGTTACTTGATGGGTATGAGTCCAAGAATAGCAGCTCAACTCGATGCCGGGAATACACCGGACAATGTGAAGGGGCTCTCCCTTGGATGGATGATGGGATTTCTCTTCCTTGTCAGCTTTGTTGGTTTGTTCTCTATCGTCCCCCTGAGAAAAGTAAGCGCATAAACCTTCATCTTCTTGCTTCTTCAAAATTTCTGCAATATCCTTCTCACGTACTTACCTTGCACTTTCTTGGCAAATTAATTACAGCTGATGATATTAAGGTACAAACTAACATATCCCAGTGGAACAGCTACTGCCTACCTTATCAATAGCTTCCATACACCCAAAGGAGCCAGGCTAGCTAAGTAAGCATGAATTACTAGAGTAGAATTACTGTTGTTTGAGGCAGGACTGAAACTAATGTATATATATCGTGATGATGACAGGAAGCAAGTTGCTGTTCTCTTTAAATCCGCCGTTGGCAGCTTCTTGTGGGGATGTTTCCAATGGTTTTACACCGCCGGTGATTCATGTGGGTTCACAAACTTCCCAACTTTTGGTCTGAAAGCCTTTAAGCAGAAGTAAGCTTTTAACTACTTGACTAGGACGAATCTAGTATTACTGTAAACTACAAATTCGCAGACTTGGGTACGTTTAAACCTTGGAACTGATCATAAAGATAATTGTCTCTCCCAGGTTCTACTTTGACTTCTCTGCAACCTACGTAGGGGTTGGAATGATATGTCCTTACATTGTGAACACATCTTTGCTTCTGGGAGCCATCATTTCGTGGGGGATTATGTGGCCGTTTATCGAATCTAAGAAGGGTATATGGTACAGTGCTAGTCTTAGCGGTACCAGTCTCCATGCTCTACAAGGATACAAGGTACATATTCATACTCTTGGCGCTTATCAAGCTTGCTTATTTTGGAGTTCAGATTTTCTGTCTAATTTTATGATGTCTTATTGTGATCAGTAAATCAGTCATTTATTTATGTAGATCCTACATAAGTCTCGCATAAATAAATAGCTGAGATTTACTGGACATAATAAGATACCATAAAAATTAAACAGAAGATTTTGTATTTTTATTTTGGCTCTGTTGTATTGTTTAGTAAATGATATTGGACATTATGAATACAGGTGTTTCTTGCAATTTCAACCATGCTCGGTGATGGTCTTTTCCACGTAATCTACATGCTACTAAAGACTCTAATCAACCTGGCTACTCAGACATCATCATCATCAAAAAGGAAGGATTCGTCTGTTGTAGCACCTGAAGACCTTGACGCTCGCATCACAAATTATGATGAGCAACGGAGAAATGAATTCTTCTTAAAAGACCAAATTCCAATTTGGGTAGCGTTGCTTGGCTATGTTGGTCTGGCGGCAATATCTATCATTACTGTTCCACTGATCTTTCACCCATTGAAATGGTACCATATCCTCACCGTCTACGTCATGGCCCCGGTTTTCGGCTTCTGTAACGCCTATGGCTGCGGTCTCACCGACTGGTCTCTGGCGTCCAACTACGGCAAAGTTGCAATCATCATTTTCAGTGCGTGGATTGGACTCCCCCAAGGTGGCGTCCTCGCTGGACTTGCAGCTTGTGGTGTGATGATGAACATAGTCTCCACAGCATCTGACCTCATGCAAGACTTCAAGACAGGATATCTAACTCTCTCTTCTCCTCGTTCCATGTTCTTCAGCCAAGTCTGTGGCACAGCCATGGGTTGCGTTCTGAGTCCTCTTGTCTTTTGGATCTTCTACAAAGCTTACCCCTTAGGAGACCCTAATGGCACCTATCCAGCACCCTTTGCGGGAATCTACCGAGCCATGGCGCTTCTGGGCACAGAGGGTGTCTCTTCCCTTCCAAAACACTGCCTCACGATGTGCATCGGATTTTTCGTTGGAGCTATGGCGATCAACCTCGTAACCGAGCTACTAAGAAAGTACGAAACCAAGTACAGAATCTACAGGTTCATGCCAATTCCAATGTGCATCGCTATACCATTCTATCTGGGTGCCTACTTTGCCATAGACATGTGTGTTGGAAGCTTGATTCTGTTCATATGGGAGCGGAGGAACAAGCAGAAGGCTCGTGACTACACACCGGCGGTGGCTTCAGGACTCATCTGCGGTGACTCTCTGTGGGGAATTCCACAAGCCATACTTTCTCTGGCTGGAGTTAATCCTCCTCTATGCATGAGGTTTCTTTCAGCCTCCCAGAGTGCTAAAGTCGACAGCTTTTTAGGCAGTTAGTAATTCGTTTCTTAATTTTGTCTGTACAACGTTATTTTGGAACATAATTACAATTTTTAGTAACCTTTTTATTTTTTTATTGATTAATATCACTTAAAACCTAAAAAAAAAGAAAATTTTCAAAATCCTAACTACTCTTTTATGATCAAAATATTATTGATATAAGTTGCGAAAATATTTTTTTATAAAATGTAAAAAGAATATCGCGTATAATTGATGTCTCTCTTTCGATTTTCATTAAACGAAGAGTCTTACGTACTAAAATTATTGTCGTCGTTGTTATAATTTGAAAGGCCATTTTCGGAGAAATTACATACTAATTAGATCTTGTTAGAGAAAGAACATTTAAGGTCCATGCATTCAAAAGCTAAAATTAGAATGAAGTAGAAACGCTCCTTAGGATCAGTTTAAAATCTTACGGCGTAGTTGAATTGATAAGAGGTTCTTTTGATTTAAGTGAGATTGCGGATTCGAACCGTACTTATGTATACATTTATTTAAAACTTGAAGTTAGATTTTTTTTTTCCACAAAAAAAAGGTTATTTTGATTTCGAACCGTATTCATGTATACATTTATTTCATAATTAAATTTTTTTAAAAATATTTCGTAAATAACTAAAAAAAAGAAGAAAATAAGTTTCGACATCTCAGAAGGGCATGTTTTGGGTCCATAGACGGTGACTATCAAATCCAGATAGTCACACACATTTCAATTTCAAGCTATAACAGACACATAACTCTCAAGTTCAATCAAATATCGATAAATCTTTTTTGGTTGAGGTATTTTAGGAGGGTCTCAATTATAGGAAGGTACCTTTAAGTCATCTACATTTATACTAATCCTTGCTCGAACCGGATAGGTCCCTTGTAAGAGACAAAGCTCTGGCCTTAAGTTTTAAATGACTATATATATAAAGAGAGCTCGAACTCACGACCTCACTTAAACTAGAAGAGTCCCTTACCAACTCACATGTGCCAAATTAAACAACACAAATCAAACGACATAGTGACTTGCAGAGGACTTGGGAGTTTTGGAGTCTATAAGCAAAATGATCTTGAAAGGAGGCGCACTGAAGAGAACATATGTGACAACAAAATATGTTTCATAAATAAATTATAAATTTGTGTTTTTTATTTTTTAAATTTTTATTAAAAATAAAGAAGAAATATATTTAAATATTATTAAATTATTAATTTAAAATTAAGTTGTATTAATAATAGTAATAAATTAATTTTGTTATTTATAATTCTTTGTTTTAAAAAATTAAAATGGGATTAAAGAAAAAATTAAATTGAATTAAAGGAAGCTCGCTGCTCGTCTCTTTTACGTAAATAAATAAAGCATTCTTAAGAAAAAGAAAAAAACAAAATCGGACCATCTCATTCTCTCGCTCTCACGATTAGCAGCTAATGGCGGCCGCTGCGACAAGCGTGGTCCCTGCGGGGCGGGGCATGAGGAGAACGACTGTCGGAAACGACGAGAGGTTAGTTTTTGAGACGACTGAGGGCGTTGAACCTATTACCAGCTTCGATGAAATGGGCATTAAGAACGACTTGCTTCGCGGAATCTACGCCTATGGTTTCGAGAAGCCCTCCGCCATCCAACAGAGGGCGGTTATGCCCATCATTAAGGGCCGTGACGTTATCGCTCAGGCTCAGTCCGGTACCGGCAAGACCTCCATGATTGCTCTCACCGTATGCCAGCTCGTTGATACCTCTTCCAGAGAGTAAGCGAAACCCTTGTTGGTGAAATTTCTTAATTTCTTTTCTGTTTTTGGTTTCGGTTGAGTTTCCTAGTTTGGCATTTAGTTGTACCATTATCTGGTAAGGAGATGCTAATTATAAGGGGAACAAAATTCGATGATGTCCCCATGGTTTCATGTATGAGTTATTGTTGTTATTATAGGCCTGTTGATTTTGTTTTCTGGGAATTAGTAGTTTTCTTTCTGTTCATTGTTGTATTTGTATTTGTTGGACGGTGTAAGTGGTTGTCAACTTGCAGAAGAAACCCCAACAAATCAGAGTTCCCAATTTAACATAAAATCTTTTTTTTTAATTCTTCAATATTCAAATTGATGTCTGGGGATTGTAGGGTTGAAAAATTTTGAGCCTTGTTTCAAATTTGAATTGTTGAGAATTATTGACATTCCATATGGCGTTACCTCCTTATAGAAATAGAGCGTATATGGTTTCCAGTTTCAAGGAACTAAGTAAAAGCGTTTTACAATGTGTTGTGGCATTGATTTCTTTTGATTCTGAGGAATATGTTAGTAAGGTATGAAGTAAATGCTTATGATGTTTATTGGTCCAATGAAGAAGATGACACACTGGAAACAGAAACTGGAAACAGAGGCTTAGCATTTATTCATGCTACATGTGCCCCTCTCTCTCCTTCCACGCCATCTTTCTTGTCTTTGTTTGCGGTGTATTTTATTAACCTTGCTGTTGATAACTTAAGGCTGTGGATCTTCCTAGGACCCATTGTTTCGATTCTGCTTCATTAATGTTGTTGAAAACATCTTCAGGGTTCAGGCATTGATATTGTCACCGACAAGGGAATTGGCTGCTCAGACAGAAAAAGTAATATTGGCAATTGGTGATTATATTAATATACAAGCTCATGCTTGTGTTGGAGGCAAAAGTGTTGGTGAGGATATCAGAAAACTGGAGTTTGGAGTTCAAATTGTATCTGGAACTCCTGGCAGAGTCTGTGACATGATCAAGAGGAGGACATTGCGAACTAGAGCCATTAAATTACTAGTCCTTGTAAGTTGATGCTTTTCTTTTCAGTTTAGGCTGCTTTGCACGTATTATTTGAAAGTAGACTCTGCAACTCGTTAATAATTGTTGCAACCTTTTTATAAAGTAATACAGTTTCTAGGCATGTTTGCTTAGACTTAGTGACAATATTCATTTCTATTTCTTCTTCTCATCCAGGATGAATCTGATGAGATGTTGAGCAGAGGTTTTAAGGATCAAATTTATGATGTGTACAGATATCTTCCACCAGAGCTACAGGTTCTGTTGCCCTTTCTGCTGTCTGATTAGATATCTTAAATGTACATGTACGCATTTTTTTGTCTATTTGTACCTTCAAAAAGGTCCTTTCTACACTCTTACCAGCATAAAAATGAAAGACCAATGTTGAACTGCTTTAGGTTCCACTTATTGCTGCTTATGCTCCTCCAACTTGTTTTGGACCTTAATTTTAGTTACCAGAAATGAGTGACTGGGTCTCATGCATTCTCATTTCTTGACAATTTGGTATGTAGCAAGGGAACCAATAAACTGGGAACAAATACGAATACTTTCCACCTTTGCATGCTGACATTGAAACACTAGGGTTCAGTTTGAAGGGGAGTCTAATAAGTGAATTGTGGTTGCCACACTCTATTCATAGTGCGTAACGAACTGTTAAATTCACTGACTTTTAAATTTCATTTCACCCAAGGCTCAGGAAACAGGTGACCGAAGTGTTTTTCCTATCCGTATTGTAAGGCAATTTCTATATGAATGTTGTTGCTCAGAAAACTCGTAACTTTTCTGTCACCCCTTCATGTCATTTTGCTTTCTTCTTTGCTGGAATCCTATATGAATTACTGATTAGAATATTAGCCTTTTGATTTGGGTCCCATGCATGAAAGATAGGGAAGTTTTGTTGCAAGGTAGGTGAATTCCATCAGTGAACTGGAGAATGGAAGATCCCATTACCTTGAAGTTTTGTCTTGTTGGGGCTCTTACATGTCAAAGCTATAATTCAATTGGGTTTGCTGATAGCCTTGTTGCCACAGGTTGTCTTGATTTCTGCCACACTTCCGAATGAAATTTTGGAAATGACTACCAAATTCATGTCAGATCCTATAAAGATTCTTGTCAAGCGTGATGAGTTGACTTTGGAAGTAAGTATTTGGTTGATATTGAAAATATTTGAATGACTACGTGGCTGGAATTTGATGCCAACTTTAGATTGTCTGTCTTCCTTTGCTGGCAGGGGATTAAGCAATTTTTTGTTGCAGTTGAAAGAGAGGAGTGGAAGTTTGACACTCTTTGTGACCTTTATGATACTCTAACCATCACTCAAGCTGTTATTTTCTGCAACACAAAGAGGAAGGTAAAGCCACCTATTTTTTCCCCTCATTTGCTATTTCTTAAAATAAAATAATGGGTTGTTTCGGAATAAAAGAATCTGATACTTATGTTGAACATTGAGGTTGATTTAGATAATTCTTTACTACTTTGCCATTTTAACGTAAAAAAAATGTTTGCTACATTGTTGGATGCGTTACAAATGGCTGCTTGTTGGTATTAAATGTTTTGGTATTTGCCTATTATTGTACTCCAGAGATACATATGCACTGCAAATGTAATTGTCCATAAATCCAGTTAGGATTTTATTTTGGCTACTTTTATAATGTCCCTGCTACAAGTAACACGTTTTAGGATGTGATTCATTTTTTAGGTGGGTAAAAGCAGGATTTATTGTCACTGTTTGGTTAGTTTTCATAGAAATGATTATAGGAAAATAATTAGACCTTGGCTTATGAACTTACCCTCATGACGTGTATTTGTTTCATCTTGCTACATAAAGCCCTCTAGGCTTTTGTTCCTGATTTTGTACTCGAATCTTGTTTGATATGCTATCTGTTAATCATGGTTCTATTTCTGAGGCAGGTGGATTGGCTGACTGAAAAGATGCGCAGCAACAATTTCACAGTTTCATCAATGCATGGTGATATGCCTCAAAAGGAAAGAGATGCAATAATGGGAGAATTTAGAGCTGGTACCACTCGTGTACTTATCACAACTGATGTCTGGGCTCGGGGGCTTGATGTGCAACAGGTAAGTTCTCTCGTATTCTTCTTCCCTTTGAGTGTTTTACTACAAAATATATTATGTACTTAAAAAGAATTTGTCTGTTAAAAAGGCCAGATAATGTTGAAATGAATTTTCTGTAACTTTTAATGGCACTCTAAATCAAGAGCAGGACGAACAGATCCATTGGAGTGACCTTGTCAAAAATTCTGATAAAGATTGTCAAAAGCACTCCCACCTTCTCAACAGAATTTGCAGCTATCCAACTTATAGCTTGATATGATCTTTAATTAGTTTTCCCAATAGATTAAAATAAATATTTTGATTTTGACTGGCCGCTAACTTTTGCACTTGGACTTGACATGGTGTGCTATAACCATGCTATTTTAAATGTGCTAACCTTGTTAAATTAATTTCGTGCATCTGGTGTTGCGGAGTTGTTTATTTACTGAAGAAATTTAGTAGGATCTGTGAATTGTATTCTACAATTGTTAACCAAAACTGTTGAATGTAGCTGTTTCTTTTAAGTAGATCAAAGTTGCTGCAAACAAATGTTTCTTTTGGGTGGATTCATTTTCAGAAGATGTCTCATGTGGATACAAGATGGAAACATGAAACTAGTCTAATGAATAAGAGAAGTGCTGTACATTACCTAGTGATGAAATTTTAGAACTTTTAAGTAACAGTGTGAATTTTCAGTCTCAAAGAAGTGTTAATGGACCTCTCAAGCGCCATTGCTTTTGCATAGGTTGGTGAGATTTCTGATGCACAAGCCACCATGTCTGTTTCAGGTGTCTCTGGTGATCAATTATGACCTTCCAAACAATCGAGAGCTTTATATCCATAGGATAGGTCGTTCAGGTCGATTTGGACGAAAGGTACATACTTTATTTCTGTCCATTTCCTTCAATATAAAATTTCCTCAAAATATTTTTCACTTCTGACAGTGTCGAGCAATGTAGTTACTACAAAACTTAAATCTCTGGAACTGTGTTCAAGCCTAAAATGATGGGATTTCATTAAATGCCTATCTCTTGCTCCGTATGACTTTCCTGATTTATTTGCTTATCCCATGAACCTTTTGATGACTTGCAGGGTGTGGCAATAAACTTTGTTAAAAGTGATGATATCAAGATTTTAAGAGATATTGAGCAGTACTACAGTACCCAAATCGATGAAATGCCGATGAATGTTGCTGATCTTATATAAAAGCTGTTTTCTATTTGCCTGAGGGATGACGTTTGCAGCTGTGTGAAGTGATATCGACCCTTTGTACAATATTTTTGTTGGATTGGAATTTTCTTATAATATTAGGGCAGCGTTTGAGGCGGAAATTGAGATTTTGTTTTAACCTCTTCTAAATTTCAAGGAAGGAAAGATGTATCTTGTAATCTTGATTGAAGTTCAGGTGCCTATGATTTAGTTAATCAAGCACTATATGCAGAAATTTTGTCTTATTTATGTTTAAACTCTTGCATATGACTAATATTAGACTGTAATTTATATCGGTCATGGTCTTTATTAAATTAATCTTGAAGTCTTTAATCAATTATTAATTCTGTCATTTAACATGTAAGTCCTTTAAAGGGCTAATTTCCAATATTCTTCTATTTGAAAAATCATAATACACAATATTCACTATTCACATGTACCAGTATCTTCATTAATCATAATCAAGTACAAGACTAATAAAGGCTACGATGGACATACACTATTAATTCAACATACTCTCTTCCTTGTACTGCTGGATTAACTCTTCTCCTTAATTATGATTGTAAACAAGAATTATGTTTAAAATTAATGCCTTCGTTTAAAGGACCATTCAATTCTATATTTAACAACATACATTGCAATCAAATATATAAAAGATAGAAAATCCAGAAATAATATATTTATTAATGCATAAAGAGTGTTAAATATATATAACATTATTGTCTAATAATTATCGGTATACATAATGCCCATATTCTTTATATGAACATTTTGGACGGTAACCCCTTTGTTAAAGGGTTAGTTAACATTAGATCGTTGCCAATATCTTTGTTGACATTATGCATTTTTTAGTTTTCTTCTTAACAACAAAGTATTTCAATTCTATATGTTTAACACAGTTTGGATTACTTGTCATTCTTATAGAAGAAAACTATCGCAGAATTATTATAGTATATTTTCAATGGCCTGACTATACTGTCAAGAATTCCAAGCTTTGAAATAAAGTTATGAAACCATTTAGCTTGAATCATGGCCTCAAAGCATGCCACAACTAAGCCTTTATAGTGAATGTAACAATTGTAAACTACTTTACACTCTTTTATAAGATGGCTCCTCTAGCTAACAGATAAATGTAGTCAAAAGTAGATCTTGTATCTACATAGCCAGTAAAGTCTAAATTTGAGTATATAACCACTTTAAAGTAATCGAACCTCCTAAAAGTGAGAATGTGCTCTTTAGTTTCCTGCAGATATCTCAAAATTTTCTTTACAAATTTTCAATGATCTATACCAGGATTACTCTGGTATCTCTTTAACATTCCCAGTGCAAAGCTTATGTCTAATCTTATACATGTTTGAGCATATGTTGGGTTTCAAACCACATATGCATATGAAATTAATTCCATTTGCTTTCCTTTTAAATCAAGTTTTAGACATTGCATGAAGCTAAACTTTTCCCTTTTAAATTGAAACTGTGATGATAAACACTTTTTCATCCTAAATCTCTCTAACACTTTACTAATATGCGATTTTTGAGACAAACTTAGCAACACTTGTAAGCTATCATGGAATATTTTTATTCCTATCATATATATTGTGTTATCCATATCTTTCATTTCAAAATAGCTATAGAGAAATTTCTTTGTCTCATTTAATAGACCAAGATCATTAGCTGTA
>JANKYF010000169.1:241836-266352 GCA_029829435.1 Erythroxylum hondense
GCATAGGTCATGCATCCAACAAAATCCTGAAATCACAGTTTCAACTCCCGCATGCACAGCGCCCCAATATTTCCTTAAAACGAAGCCTTTTATTTATTATTTTTTTCTGTGAGGTATTCTAGGAAGGTCTCAATTATAAAAGGGCACCTTTAAATCATCTACTCTCATATTAATCCCTGCTTGAGTCAGGTAAGTCCCTTATAGAAAATAAAACTTTGACCTAAATTTTAAACGATTGTATATATGAGAACGGTTCTAATCCGTGACTTCACTTAACGGGAGAGTAGAGTAGGAAAACGTTTTGTCTCCGAACCTCTCTCTCGTCTCCAACTCCAACCCCACCCCCAACCCAAATTGCTCTATTCTCCTTTGTATTTACGAGTTCTCTGGTTCTTCGTCTCCGTTATATCTACCCTGTACATAAAAGTAGATGTATTTTGGGGAGCGTAGTGCCACTGTTTCCTTCCGTTTTCCCTCTTAATTTAACTGATACAAAAATAAAATAAAATTGGAGACGTGGCGATTGAGAATGGAAACTTCTCCGCACGACCTCAGTCGAACTGTTCCAACTGGTAAAATTCTGTTTTCCTTCACTAATTCTTCGTTTGTTCGTTCATTCAAAGGCCTTTATGTGTTTTAATTCGTCGGATGCTTGCACTTTTTTATTATTGTTGCCAGAGTGAAACCCTAATTGTCTTTCTCCCTATATTCTTTGCGCATGGTTCTTTTTTGTTTTTAAATAATTTTCGACGAACCTTTTCTTTTGGTTGTACTCCCTTCTATTTCGTTCCTTTTCCATTTTTAGGCATTTCAAGCAAGTTTAGTTGTCTCCACAACCTTGCGTCGTCTAGGTTTATACAATGTCGATTGTTAGGTTTTATTGGATTAAATTATATTAAATTTTCTTCTGCTTTTAGGGCTTCTACTGTTTATCGTTATATGCAAAATTTGCAGTTTTTTTCCACGTACTTTTGTTCATGCTGTCATTCTTCGCGGACAATTTCTTTTGCTTCCAGAATGGGTTTTTATTTTTGGATTTTTCCACATCTTTTAAACACACTTCAAGGAAATAGAATGCAATGCTTCTCGGTGTTTTTTCCCTATATTTTTGTTTTTAAATCCCTATGGTTTAGATGTGTCAAGAAGAGCACCATCATGACTTTCCCCTTTTCACATAGACCCCCTGGTTTCCTTGTTCAAGGGTTTTGGGTTGTGAGCATTGGTGTCATGTGATTACGCTTGCTGAGTTACTTAACGCTTTGATTCTGATGCAGGGGAGACACCTCTAAGGCGAGACAGTGCTATGGAGAAGGTACTTATTTGTGCACTCCTTTTAGCCCCTCTGTTTTTACTTGTCCAATTTTATTATGCATCCCATTGGTACTTTATTTTGCAATCTATTATCAGCCACTTTCGCCCGATGATGAAAGGTTTGTTTCGGCAAATCCTTCTATAGACGCAACCATCATAGGGCATGCAAGGAATGCTAGAGAACCATCTTATGGTACGAATTTGGCTGGAGATATTAGCATTGTTCCACCACCACCACCAAATACTTACATTTCAAATGTGCAAGAGGCAATACCTGGAGGTGAGTAACTTCATTTTTTGCTTGCAATTCATCAACATTGGTGCAAACCTTCAAAAGTGAAATCTTTTTTTCATGCCGAATTGTATTTGCTTGTCGATAAAAAGAGGATCTTGTGCATTTTGTTTCAGCTTCAGGTTATGGCCATGATGGTTATTCTCAGTATATTACTGCTGCTGATGGCTTGCATGTATCACCGGTGAGGATAGATGATATGTAACACATTGGACCATGGAAATTGATTTTTACCCTTTAACTTACAATTTTCTACCTAATGGTTTTGATTCTAATCAGGTCCTATGCAATGATAGTCCATCCTTGTTGTTACCTTCTGGTTATGCCTTCAGTCCTGAGATGGCTTATGGGCAATATTCTCCAGTTGCTACACCACTTCCTTCTATATATCTAGATGGCCAGTTGTACTCTCCACAGCAGTTTTCATTTTCACCTTCCTTCTATGCACAGCCTGCTCCTCCACATGTGCCTTCGTCAGTTTCTCTTGCACCATCTGATCTCCTGACCTTGGATAGTAGTGAGAACTTGCTTCTTGGGCCCGGATCAGGTTACTTGGTACATTTTGGACCATTTGGTGGCGGGAATATGTCTGGTGCAGAAGGCTCTCGTTCTTTGACATCTCCACCTGCTTATCCACAGACAATGGGTATATTTGGGTCATCTGAACATCAAATTGGGCAGGTAGGTTTTGTCTATTTCAAATTGAATTAAGCGCTTTCTGGCAGGGAATTTGGGTTTAAACATAGTTCCATTTTGATATTGTGATTGGATTATTCCTTTTTTTTTAAAAAAAAAAACCTCAGCTGCTCTTTTGGTTCTTCTTAATGTGATCTTTAATTTTGTTGTAAGCTATTTCATTCCAATAATAATAGACACTTTTTTAATTGCATATTATTCATGTATATTCATCTGCTGAATTTATTCTATTTTTATGTAATTTTCATATTTAATCACTGACCAAGCTTCTGATACACCCCAAAAGAACTCTTGTAACTTGACAACTTAATGGCACCAATTCGTTGTAAACCTGCATCATAACAATTTCAAGATGTACTTTTATCATATATCTTGCATTGAGCTAGTTTAATGTATAGTGTAGAACAGGTCACTAGAAAAGTTGCCTGGTTCTTAGCCTTTTCTAATGTTGACTTGTGGCTATTTCCAAGTTCATTAGTATCAATCTCTTTAACCTTTGTTTCTTGGACACCATTTGCAACTGCAGATATCTCAACACAGACCACTGCCTGGATATGGAATTATGTCACCATCTTCTGTTGGACGCTACCCTCATGGTGGTTCTTATCAGAGCTCCCATTTCAGTGGCGGATCCATGTCTTATTCAGGGGGAAGTGAGAGGGTCCGACTTTCTCTTGACAAGAGTAGAAGAAGAGAGAGGGAGCAAGATTCCATTTACATTTCAAATGATTCACTTGGTTTTGACCGCAATAGAGGGCCAAGGGCTTTTAAACTTAAGGGTAAAAGCACCACTGAGCAAGGTTCTTCCTCTGGTAACAATGAAGATAATTTATCTAGTTTTCGACATCAGTTTGAATTAGTTAATCGGCCAGACTTTGTCACTAACTACAAAAATGCCAAGTTCTTTGTGATGAAGTCTTTTAGTGAAGACAATGTTCATAAAAGCATTAAGTACAGTGTTTGGGCCAGCACGCCTCATGGGAACAAAAAATTGGATGCAGCTTATCATGAAGCAAAAAAGTTGGAAAGCGCTTGTCCGATCTTCCTATTTTTCTCGGTATGGTACTCTTTATTGATAAACATTTGCCAATGACTTTATGGTTAAGCCATGGTGGCTAACTGGCGATCTTCATTAACAAATATAAGACTCAATAATCTTCTTAATCTTACTTCTGCATTTACAAGTCTAAATATGGTGTTAAAGTTAGTGAAAGAGCAAAGGTTTACAATGTAAACAAAAATATTGTTTCTGGTAATAGAAATCACTTAAAGACTTAAAGATGCAATTCACATAGATTTTTGTATAATTGCAGTCTAAGCTACCATGTTTGTCCTGGCTCCTAACCATTTGTAATTGCAATCTTAATAGCCTGTAACTTATGAATCTTCTCAACTGAATCATTGGTGTGTACGCCTTTGATTGCATGCACAATAATTGGTCTTACTCCATTTAGGTTTTCAATCATTGCATAACGTAGCTGATCAATGGGATTTTGTTTAATGGTTGTATTTGTGCAGGTCAATGCGAGTGGACAGTTCTGTGGAGTTGCTGAAATGGTTGGTTCTGTAGATTTTGAGAAAGATGCTGACTATTGGCAGCAGGATAGGTGGAGTGGTCAGTTCCCAGTGCAGTGGCGTATTGTAAAAGATGTTCCTAACGGTCGTTTCAGACACATACTACTGGAGAATAATGATAATAAACCTGTTACACACAGTCGAGATTCTCAAGAGGTAGAGAAATTCTTGAATTTTTTATTTTAATCTGTTACTTTTGTCATGTTAATCATATATTGTGCTGGATGTTGCCTTATTCTAGGTGTCCTTGTACTCATTATCATTACACCCAGTCCGAAGTCCCGCAATAAAGCGGGGTCTGGGGAGGTTTGATGGTACGCAGCCTTACTCTTACATAGAGGCTGTTTTCAGTACTAGGTGTCCTGGTACTGTTTTATGTAAATGACATTTCTGTACACCATTCCTAGAGTGATGAACATATTTCTTAGTGGTAACTTATATTCAAGATTTTCTGTCGTTACATTGAACTTTTGGTTCTTTCTTTGACGTTAATGTTACCTGATCTCATTTTTTTCCTGTTTTTGTAACACAATCAGGTGAAACTAGAGCAAGGTATTGAGATGTTGACGATATTTATGGATCATGATTCACATACTTCTATTCTAGATGATTTTGATTTCTACAATCAGCGGGAGAGAGCTTTGAGAGAAAGGAAGTCAAAGCAGCATGCTAGTTTGGGAAATGACCCAGCTTTGCTCACGGACGAGTCTATAAATCCAATATCTGATAGTTTTGTTCAAAAAGCCCGGTTTGGTGGAGGTGATAGTAACAAATCAGAAAACCAAGCAACTGCAGTCTCTAGAAGTGATTTGAATGCCTCACCTCCTATTAAATTGACAAGTGCTTCCCAGCTTTCAAATGCGGAGTCATTTAACGATGGGTTTTTTCGTGCTTTGAAGTTAGAGGATAGTAATAACAATGTGATGCAGGCAACTGAATTGGGTGGTGGGCATCAGGACTAGCGATGCTGATTAAGACCAGAAGGCAGAGTTAGTGATTGCAGGTGTTTTTCAGATGCTTACCATGACATGACTTAATCCTTTTGAAGATTCTTTACCGGCTGACAAGGGTTGAGATGGTCTAACTGAAGTCTAACAAGTTGGTTGGTTATTTTTGTTTCTGTTGTGTCGTCAAATTTTCATGGAAGTGAGCCGTTAGGTTGGACATGATGGGAGAAGGGAGAAAGGACTTTTTAAAACCAAAGTCGTTTCTTTTGGAAATCACCGCGAATCAGTGGTTGGATAAGGTGATAGCATTAAACTGTGCATCACATATTTATTTTGGTTAGGAGCTTGGAAGACTGGAAGTTACTATCTTGAAGAAGAAACTGCTGTGCATTCGCGGAGATGTTTGGCTTTCAAAGGAGTTTGGTTGGTATATGCTATTTGCTTTATGCCTAACTGGTTTGTAATCTTAGCATTTCTTGGTTCTTAATGCTTGGGTTTTTGTAACGCTATGTTTAAGGGAGCAGGGAGTTGTAAAATTGGGAGGCAAAATAAGTAGATGACAGAAAAAGAATAGCGGAGGAAGGAACAAGGAGGGGAAGCAAAACAATAAATAGCTTCTTAATATGAATGGAATAGTTCCTAGTCCAGTCCCGAAAGGAGTTGCGTGATTGATTTGTAGGCAACAAAGAAATTGAATTCATTTGGCATTTTGGAATTTCATCATACCTTTCTATGTTGGTTATGGCCGAGGATAGAATATAGGAATCTATATAAGGGTAATATGGTAGCATCGGTGTATAAATGGTGATGGTCATGTTATCATTAATATAATGGTAAAAAAAAAAAAATTCATATTTTGGACTAAATGTAAACGTAGTTGATTAGTAGTAACTTGTCTGACGTCGGAATGCTTCCCAATATGAAAGGAGGAAGTAGGAAAATAGGATGAAGCAATCGTCCTAAGAATGATAGCTAAATCCATTGCTTCATGCGGTCACCATTTCTCTAGAAACATGGATTGAGAGAGCGTTGGCATTGGGCATGGCATCTGTTGCAACAAATGCCCCATTCTTTTGTATAAATGCGTACATGAATAACAAAATGCAATCTAAAGCCAATACTAAAAAGGAGAAGAGCGCAAAGGAAGTCTTGTTTCATTCAATCATCTTATGGTTGCCAAACCTAGTTTAGCTTAGCTTCTCAGAAGTGTCAATCAATAAGATCTTTTCTGCATGAAATGGCCCATTCTCGCTGTGTAGAATCCTACCATCCCATTTCATTCTGTCTGCGATGTCTTTCACTTTCACAATTATATCTACATGATCTCTTATGATAAGTGCTCCTTAGGAATAGATAAAGAATAGAATAGTTATTCTTAGGAATAGAAAAGATGAGGAATAGAATAGAATATGTATTACTTTGTTTGGATCAAGGAATGGAATAGATAAAGAATTTCTATTCCTGTGTTTAGTTTGAAAATATAAACTTAGAATGAGAAAGGAATAAGTAACAAAAAGAACAAAACATCCTTATTATTATTATTATTGTTATTATTATTATTATTATTATTATACAAATTTAATTCTCTTCTTCTTATTATTATTATTATTGTCATATTTTGTTTTAAGTTGTTATGAGAACCTGGACAACAGTTTTATTGCTTCAACAATACTTGCATATTTACAAAAATTTGAAATTGCTACTCCATAACTTGATTCATCAAATTGCAAAGGCCAAACTAAGCTTAAACCCAAAGGAAAAACAGTTCGCTACTAGCTAATTGATTAATCAACTTATATACAACCAAAAGGCTTTTCACGTCATTGTAAGTCCAATCTGGAAGCCTGGAGTTTCCTCCATTGACCTCAAGGTGTAGATATGAAAGGGACTAATTATGGCCAAGTTATTCCAAGCCATAACTTATGAATGGAGATACCCTTTCTCCTCCAAATACAACTTTTTGAGCCATTTCAAATGAGGAAGCACAATCTCCTACATTGCATTTCAACAGAATTTGCAAAAGCAACAGCTAACAGAACATAAATTAGTTTGGAACCCAAGAACTCAAAATTCCATCAAATGGAAGATCAATATTGTCATCAGCCATCAAACAGTAAGTTCAAGAAAGATCCCTTGTATAAACCTAGTCCACAGATGTCTATGATACTACAAGATCACCAATTATAGCATTGCACAAAGTGAGAGCTAATATGGTCATATTAGGAAAACAATAGAGCTAAATGGACAAGGAAATTTTTTTAGTTACTTGTATCGTGCATATCTAATGCAAGACACTTTCGGAGGGGAACTCGAAGTAATTCAAATCATTTCATAATTTGATTATTCAGCTTCTGGTAGTTATGAATTCCATGGAGTTTACCAATCATCATCACAAGAGATAACTAGCCAAAAAATCGAGCTAGAAAAAGAAAAATATTCAAAAATCACAGTTACAACTAGGTGATAAAACGAAACCTCACATGTTGGGAATAGAAAATCTATTCCCTTGAACCAAACAACACGTTAGAGTTTGGTCAAAAATCATGTAATTATAGTTTTATTACATCAGATGATTTCTCTATGCATAAGAAAGTGACGAGTGGGATTAAGCCGGAGATGATGATTTATAATAACAGCTTCAAGGAATCGACTTCCTTTGATAGCATTTTCCTTGTCTTTTCTCCGTAGAAACTTCAAGAGTTCTTTATATGCAAGTTGCAATAATGCAACTATACAACTAAGAACTAATTTTTAAGGGTCAAGAAGAAGGATGTACATGTATCGACTTTCAGAAGTCAACTGCCAAAAATCAACTTATGAAACAAGTGTAGGTTGGTCGCTCCCCATCACTGCTGCTGTCTTTAAAGCTCTCAACATATGGTAAGAACATATATTCATATGCATATATGTATCTGCTATGCTTAATTCCTGTTTCTGGGTTATGGTCCGACTATCATCTAATATCATGTTTATCCCAGTTGTTGTATGGAAGTAATCATTTTGTTATGAATGTTGCTCAAGGCAAAGTTGATGCGTCAAGTCCTCAGAAAACCAAAGAACTTCTCAACAAGAAATGGAGGGCTGTTGCTGGAAGAGTTGATTACCGTCTCATCTGATGGTAAACATAGTCCTCTTAGAATGTTCTCCAAGGAAGAGCTGCATAAGGCAACCAACACCTATCATGAAAATGGTGTTTGTTTTAGGGATATTAACTATAACTTGTTCAAGGGCACGCATGATGGCAGCCCGATTTTCATTAAAAAAATGGTAGAAAATGAAGATGAAGACGATTGCTATATCAGTTGCTGCATACGAGAAATTGCCATAGCTTCTCAAATCACTGGCCATTCCAATGTCTTAAACATCTTGGGGTGTTGCTTGGAGACCAAAGTTCCAATCATGGTCTTTGAATATGCATCCACGGGCTTTCTTTCCAAGTACTTGTATAAAATGGAGGAAGATGGAGTGGATGGAACTATAGGAGTAAGTCCCAATGTGTCACTTCCTTGGCAAAGAAGGCTAAGAATTGCCATTGAAGTTGGCGAAGCAATTGCTTATCTGCACATGGCCAAGTCGCAACCCATCATTCATCGACATGTAAAGTCTGATAACATTTTACTGGATGTTAACTTGAGAGCTAAGCTGTTTGATTTCGGGCTATCGCTAGTGATCCCACCAGGTGAAACACATGTAGACGCAGAAGTGGAGGGGACTATTGGATACATAGCTCCAGAGTCCGCAAGGACAGGCCAGTTCACTGAGAAAAGCGATGTGTACGGCTTTGGTGGAGTGCTGCTTGAGCTTCTCACAGGGCAGGAGGTTGCTGACATATACAAGGGAGCTTTTTCTCTAGAAAATGGACACGGGAGCTGCAGCTTAATAGCCATTGCCAATGCTACAGGTGGTAGGACACCAGAGCAGAGTAATGACGATATGCATCATGTTCCCCGGAAAGAGGCACTGACGCTTTATCTGAAATCAAAGATGGTTAAAGATGGAGAGTCGGAGCAGCGTATGGCCTGTGCAAATCTGGCAGGGATATGTGTCGCGGGAAATCCACAAGAAAGGCCTACCATGAAAGAGGTGGTGCAGGAGCTCAGACGGATCAGTAAACTCGGGAAGTGATTGAAGGTGTATCTCAAGGTAGGTGGAGCTAAGCTAACAGGCGGCTCAGATGGTACATCCCCTACCCTTACTATTGCAATTGCAAGAATTCAGCAATAAATACATTCAAGACTGTCTCATATCTTTGCTTCCAAGTTGAGTTGCATTTGCACCATGTGAAATGATCGCAAAATAGAAATTGGCAAAGAATTGTTAGCATCTGAAGGATAATAGACACTACTTCCATTTCAATAGCACGAATTTAACAATAAAGCCAGTATCACCTGGCTTGTTCATTCCCAGCACAAGGCCAACACTTACTATTCTTTGTAATTGAAAATATTACACTGTTTTGGACAATACAGGAAGAGACTTGGGGGGGAAAAGAAAAGAACGGAATGAAATCCAAGTCAATGAAATTTGTAAAAGCAGCCGACAATGTGACGGCTCACTGAAGCCAAAAACACGAAGAAAGCCACCCCTGTAAGTCTCTAGACACCTATGTGAAACAGAGCAACTTGTTCCATCCCAACCTTGAAACGGAGATTAGATGAAAGAACCAAGAAACTACCTGTGAAAATGAAACCAAAAGAGAACAAGAAAAACAGGAAAAAAGCACTCCTGCCTAACGAACCGTATTCACATGTTGCAGAACAAATTTGCGAAATGAATATTTACAAGACAGTGTTGATATGAAGGGCTTTAAGCAGTGAAGTAGCCATTTGTTTAACAAGGACTTGCCCTCCTGAGCTTTGTCCATCCCTGCGTTCCTCAATTAAGTTCTGTAATTTTTGGGGTAAATCATTCTCCACGATCAATTGTTTTGGCCGAGGATGATGCTCATACACAGCCTAACACATCGATAAACCATCAAACATTAGAGGAAGGAGAAACAGGGCTTCTGATGCAGTTTACAATTCATCAAAATATATCACATAAACAATGTTTTCAACAGCTGGTAACGAATAGTAAAAGCATGTATCAGGTGGGGGCAATGCCAAATAATAAAAGCTTTATCTTTAGAACTTCTCCATATGATTGACTAGAAGATGTCCTCATATACCATGCCCTAAGAAATAATATACAAATGATTGGAAAGAAAAATGAAGAATGTTGGAACCCGACAGGTAAAGAAAACCCATTAGCTGCTACCTATGAGGAACATGCACCAAGAAAAGGTAAAGAAAACTCTAAAGAGATCTCATCCATTCATAAGAAAGCAGATTTTCCAAGGAAAAAAAACATGAACATGAACCAAGAAAAGGCAAAGAAAACTCTAAAGAGATCTCATCCATTCATAAGAAAGCAGATTTTCCAGGGGGCAAAAATCATGTATCCACTGAAAATACATTTTCCAGATGTTAATGACAAGCGAGAATCATCAAAATTTCAAGGTAAGATTCTGCCAATATGCTTTCTGATAGGCAAAGCTTTTTAAAATTATATTTCCAATAAATTTCTGACAGATTAATTTCTAAAGTCCCCTGAGTTTACAAGATTCTGAAAAGATAGAACAATAAACTTCATGTGAAGTCGCAATAATTTTAATGAAAACCTTAAGATCTAGTCTCTGAACTGACCCCCAAACAGTAAGCCTCAAACAATTTGATCTTAATTCTATGATTAATTGTTCAATTGACATTTTCTAAATGATTCCACTTTCAATTACCAACCCCTTACATAACCTTCATACTCTTACAGTCTTTTTCAAATTCATTAATTGCTGTAACTGCTCAAAGTTAACCATTTTATCACCAATTTTTTAACTTGAGAATTTTCAAACATTTGAACATATTTTAAAGGACAGCAGAGTAAAATTCAAAATTTTACTTGTTAGAGTATCCCATATTAACTAAACATGAAAATGTTAAAGAGTTTATAAATGGTAAGGGCCAACTAACCAAATGACTAGTTCTAGTCATTTTGGCAATAGTTGACTCAAGCTCAATTCTTGTTAATAGACCCTACACTCTACCTATATTAGAAAATCTAATATTACCTTTATTAATTTGAGCAAATTAAGACGAGCTATTGCATCCTGGTGGTCCAGCCTCGCAATGAGCAAAGGTGTTAACCCGTTGACAGCTAATGTTGTATTTATTCGAGATGATTTCCTGCAAAAAGAAAAAAGGTAACAAGTAGATAAGCCACAAGCCAATATTTCTATGCACAACTAAAAACCAAAAATGCATGACCACTTAAAAAAGAATGGGCTTTAGATCCCATGGCACGTGTATTCAGTGCATCCCAGATTCATAATTCAAAAGGATGATTAATTTGTTATATACAGGAATATGAACAAATAATCTGAACCGCATACATAGAATGCAAAATGCAAAAGCCTGAGAACAATAGAGACCTACATAAATAATACGCAAATAGCAGACCCAATGCGAAGCTGAAATTACAATTTACTGAATGAAGCACATATGTAGATATAGAATGATTTCCTCCATTATATAACAGTAACTTCCCTAATAACTAAATACTTGATCTTTAAGATACAGAATGCATACGTGATAATTTTCAAGAATGGCTCCAATATGTGCACAAATTGCTGCTCCGGGCAGCACTGGAAAAACTTCACTAATTTCTGAACAGCCTCCTTCTTCAACAATGCTTGTTCCACTTTGCGGCTATCATTGTCATGAGCCAAGCAAACAGCTATTGAATCCAAAGCTGTAACTGACCAAAGTGGATCGTCAAGTAGGCTCAAGTACACATCCAAACCTCCATGGGCTCTCAATTGCTCCCTTGAATTACGTGATGCATGAGCCATGTCACAGAGTAGAGGTAATGCATACTGTCTTAAAGGGGAATCTGACATAATGAAATTCATTAAATGTGGAATGATTCCATTTTCAGCAGCTTGTTCCTGTCTCCTCTTATTTATCTTGCACAGATTGAAAAGGGCATTGAGGACCTTCAAGAAAAAGAATTGACAAAGAAAGGTTAAGAGCAGCTTAAGCTAATTGTTACAGCCAAAATTTAAAAATGAGTCAAATATACGAAATTAGATTTTTAAATTTTGTAAAGGGGAGATTGATGAAGAAAACTATCAGTGATATAAACCAGATGCAGGAAGGACCTTACAGTATGGTATTTTTCAGCTATAGTATTTTAAAGAAAAGGTTCATGATTTAGAAACCTCTAAATGCTTCTTCGTACCACAAGTTCCTTAAACAGGTTTGGTAAGTAATTTGTCCCGCTTATCGTACCAACAAAAGCCTTGCAAGATGGTAATTCTGGCGTAATATTCATTGGGAAAAAGGTTGACTAGGAAACTTCTAACTGCTCTTTGGTACTCCATAAACAGGCTCTGTTAGTTGTTTGTCCCATTTATCATAGCAATAAATAAATAAGCAAATTGTGGTGAAGATTAGATATAGCAGGACTAAAAAAGAAAGCATCAGTAGTTTCCAAAGGTCAAAGCAAGGGATAAGCTTCAAACTCGATTCCTTTATGATCTCCAACTCGAATCTTTAATATTTATCATTGGAAGCATTTGATCAGGACTAACATAATTTAGGCACACTGCATTGTATATGTTCTCTGATCATGTCCTCATGGCTTCTATAACAGATGATGTTAGCCTCTTGCACCAGTATTTTGTGCATGTTCAGCTCTTTCTAGAGCTGAATTTAACTACATGCAATTATCTTTTGATTCTAATATTAGTTAGCAAAAAAACCTACACAGAAAAGTTAAGTTCCACCAAGTCACCAGTTACTAGTTAAAGACTGTAAATTAGTATGTTGTTACTTCACTCCCATATCAAAATCATGACTATGAAATCTGAAAGAAAGTACCACTATTTTTCCAAAGGTCGAAGAAAAAAATAAAAAAAAATTACCTTCCACCAAATGAGCAGCTCACTAACGAAAAACTGTAAACTAGTATGCTGGTGTTAATTAACTCTCATATAAAAATGTACTTAAGGCTGCAATCAAAGTCAGAGTCCTGACACTGTTTAGATGAGATTAAAGAGATCCAATTCAATTCAAAGGATAATAATAAACACGCATCTGCATGTGCATTGCACCCCATTCACAAAGTTTAAGACAGTTCAATTACAATGCACATGCGCACCACAGTAGAATCACAAAGTTGAAGGTTTTGCTGCAATGCAGTCCTACCTCCTGATGAATTTGTCCAACAAGATGCCCATCTTTGAGTTCCAGGTTTGGGATCAAGTACTTAATTGCATCAGCTCGCTGAAGATTCTCTAAACAGTTTGGATCGGTTGACAGATGATTGATACACTCCAGTATCTGGAACATGTAAAATTTGTTTACATAAGTAGCATCAAGAAATTTACGAGACAATCTTAAGCAAGAATGATAGCAATTTGTCTGTTACATACCTTTAAAAGAATAGGAGGCTCGACTCTGTTGAACATCTGAAAAAGACGACTAAGAAGGCTTTGACTGCACATATAGGATTTCACAGTTGCATCAGCTTTTGAAAATTCATGCAAGAGGTCTGCGACCTTTTCTAAATATTCCCTGGCAACATCTGCATTCATGGTGGATACCATGTGGGAGAGTAGCCCAGATGATGTTGCACTCCCTGGTCTAGCATTTAAAACACCAGAACCAGACAGTATACCAGATGCTGTTTGTGATGCAATACCAGATTTAGAAGCAGCTCCATCATTAGATGCGAATGTTCCAACTTTCTTGGTTAGAGTTTTGTGTGAGATTCTAGGAGCAGATTCTAGATTTCCATTTTCTTTTCCACGCCCAGACAACTCTGTCATTGAGAAATCAATCAGACTCAACCAGAGCAGAAAACTGTTCCCAATTGGAAAACAACACCATAAGTAATTCTTTCACATGTACAGTCAAATTCTCCACTGGGAAAGCAAACATGAGACAGACGGAAATTGACAAACAAATAAAATCCAACCATCTGGAAGGAAGACACGTTGACAGCATAAAGGGTGAATTTATCAAAATCTTGAAGCTTGACTAAAAAGCCTATTGACTGGTATTTAACATGATCAATCTTTCCAACAGCTGATTGAAGATACAGTAATATGCTGGTATTGAAAAAAAATATAATATTCAGACAATGTTCAACACATCCATGAACTGATTCAACTATAAGCTCTAACTTTGACAAGTTTTAATAATCTAAAGTCGTAACTACGAAAAACTACCTGAAAACTAACCAAAAATAATACCTGCAAATTCAGCCATCAGAAAATCTAATTCACCATTTGTCTTCCTCTCAGATGCATGCAACGGCGGGATTATACTCTCATGTTTCTCCAACCCTGAGAGGTGGCGTGCATACTCCAATTGACCAGAGAAATGCTTTGATGGGGGTTCCTTCTCCAATAAGCTGAGAAGCGGTCTCACTTGCTCTTGCTGACTAGGCAGCATGGTTGGAAGCCCGTTGGATGCACTTTCTACTAACTTTTGTGGCCTGTCCGATGTTCTAGTGGATAAAGTAGATAATCTTTGTTGTTTAAGGTCAACATCTGCTCGAGTTGGATCAACTTTCCATCGCTCTAAGCTTTCTTGCTCTTTAGAAGCAATTACCGAAGGTTCCTTGGAAACTATATGCATAGATTTCTCCAAAGCAGCTGAGTCAGCAACCTTAGAAGTGACCAAAGTTTCCAATGGGGCATTTCCCGATTGAAGTCTATCATCATTTATGTATCTACCCTCCGATTGAATGGTGTCAACCCTTTGAGAATGAGAAGTTGAAGCACGGGAAGGTTCTGGTGCTCCAATTGGCAAGGAGTGATCAATCACTCCATGCCTCACCTTAAGGATATCAAGATCAGGGGAAGAAAGAGGCTGTTCATTCCGATTAAAGATAGGATGACAGACATCCAGTGGACCAGAACGTGGTCGCTGAGCTAGCTGAGTAGCCTCATTCAAGCTGTGGAGGGTGTTAATAAGCCGAAGTAGTATTCCATTTTTAGCAGCTATGCGACAGAAATCATTCCTCGGAGTTGATGTATGAAGTTTAAAGACCTGCCACATCCCATCAATAGCCAGATGAACCATTTCCCTGAATGCAGAGAATTAAATCAGCAGTTAGATGGAAAAAGCAAGAAAGCACAAGGTACACACATCAGCTATTACAATGGCTGCGCTTCTATTGCAAATCCACCATATATTGCTCAAGCACAAATAACTGCTTTCTACTAGATACAAAGAACAACGGACCTGAATTTGGCATAATCAGGCTCTAGAAAACCCACCAAAATAGGTATTCCACGGCAAGCAATAAACATTTGTAGTGTCACAGAGCTGTTACAAAAGGCCAAGATTTTCAGTTAAACTCTTATGTTTCCACAAGGAGACAAAATTCAAAGAAGCAGCACCAAAAAGAGAAAAAGGATAACTCCCCACCTTGACTGACAAAGCTGTTGCAAGAAATAAGCTGCCTCCATGCGGATTTCTGGAGGACGATCAGGACCAGCAAAGCTCATAATCACTGGGATCTGTCAGACAATTCAAGCCATCAGTATACTAGGGGGAGAGAGAGAACAAAGGTGAGAAATCTATTATAAGATCCTCTCACTGCTCAATTACAGCAGTTAGATAGAAAGCTTGAATTATGGAATTCTAATGCTTTTTCAAAAGACATTCATACACCTATGCCTAGCTCGTGTCAATTGATAGTGAGTTGTAATCTATCACCAACTAAAAATCCAAAGTAAAGTAGGTAATCTAGAGTTGAATATGTTCAGAATGTCCAAAATATGTTTCAGCTAATTTCCATCTTCTACCAGGCCTACAACAAGCAAGCAAATATATTAACTCGAAGAATTGTAAACCACACTCAAACATACAAAATCAGGGAGTGAAAATGAAATCTCAGCCTCAGAACTGGAATACATGTCCTTACAAAATTGGAACAAGAAGACTTGGACAGGAAAACAAAGTAAATACACTGGTGTGACTCATAAGAGAAAACCTCTCCAAAAAAACGGACACAACTCTTAATTGATCCTGCACTAACTACATAACTTTATCAGACCATTCCCAGAAATAAACATAACACAAAATTCTCTAAAATATACAACCTACATGCATCTGTAACTTACCAAACCAATGAGGCAAGCATTTTCCTGGAAGTCGGTATTATCTTTTACAATCTGATTTATAAGTTGAAGAACAGAACCTATCACCTGCAACGTTGGAAATCATTGAACATCCTTATTATTAGCAGTTATGACAGTCCAATAAAAGTTGATAATAGCAAGTGAAGTATAAACTTTTCCAGAGCTTTGTACTTGGTAGATATACCCGATTTTTTGGAACATCAAGTAATTCCATTAGAGGAAGCAAACCATGTTGTGTGATGAAAACAATTTTCTGCTCAGGGCGCTGGTTAAAGATAGCAACAAGTTTCTGACATGCAGAAGAAATCACATCTTCTGATTCATCGGGTCTTAATGACCCAACCAATCTGCTAAACTCAACAGCCTACAGAGAGAAATCATTGAGCATAAAAACAGCATCGAAACTTCACAGTATCAACTTTCTTGATACTTGGAATCTGTTGATCAGGAATTTGTAAAGGAGAGCATTGAACAGTTGAATAACAATGAGAAAGAACTAATGATGCAGCATGATACTAGTGTAACAAAAGGATAACGAATACCTGTAAAGGAAAAAGATTCTCAGCAGGCAATTTTTCATCAAAAACCTGAGAAAAGAAAAGGTAAGCAGAGAAGGCATCATCAGCAGAGCAAAATTAATAGAAAGAAGAGGGGAAAAGATATGGCTCCAAGTAATGGCAATATCCACTATATTTTGTATACAGCCTGTTATTTTGCAGAGTTTCCCTACGTATCTTTCACTGTTTTCAAAAATTTTCAAAATCCACTTCCTACATATTTCTGAGCAAATTAAAGGTGGTAGCAACACCATAACTATGGTCTAATTCTGCAACATCAAGATTAGCAAATGACAAGGCCTCAACTTTAATCCATGAAACAAACTATTTATTTATATAATGTACACTTAACATACCAAGCCATTAAGATCAATCACATCATCCTTTAAAACACCAATCATTAGGCGCAGCAGGTCACCACCGCCATTTGTCTGCCCCATGTCAGTCTCCATTTGCTTTTGAGCAATAGTAGCTCTCAATCTTGTAGCCAGGTCATTTTTTCCAGCATCATTCTCAGATGCATTCCTCTGGTTCACTTGTGATGATGTCGATGTTGAAGCTTCAGCAGCTCGGTTCTCTGGGTTATTGTCTAGGGGACGAAATAAATCATCCAGAGAAGCATCTCCAGGAGGGTCGCTGAACCTACTAAGCTCATTCTCTACCAAGGCTCCTGATGTCTTCAACACCTTCAAAGTGCCGGATTAAGAGCCATATGATTTTAAAATTTTGATATGACCATGGAAAGAGTACAACAATGGCAAGGACAGGGACTGAAGAGGGTTTTTCTTATTGTTCAGGAACTGCTAGATAACTACTTTGAAAGAATATATACAATTACTTTAAAGTATTATTACAATCTAAAGTCTTTCAATATCTCCGACAAAAATCAAATAAAATAAATTGTAACTTAATCTTTGCAGACATTAAAAGGCAATTACCAACTAAAAAACTCAGAGCTGAAACATTACTATGATTCCAAATTTCATGCAAATGATAGGAAGGGCTAAAGCAGCCAAAAACTATGGTAAGAGCATTATGTTAGTTTCTATTCAAGCAACTGTATTAAACTAGCTATTCAAGCAACTGTATTAAACTAGCAAACAGAACTCAACGTTATATGTATAACAATTTCCTAATTTCAATTGTAACTTCCATAAGTAGCCTCATATGCACATGGCAGCATTTAGCAATAGTTTCTATAATACTTTGCTACAAAAACAGAAAATTTCCTAGCGTGCACTTGTTTAACAGTTGAATGTATCGAAAAAACTTTTTATATTTCCTCTTTAGAGAAAAAAATGATCAGTTAAAAGATAATAAAAATGGGTTTTGTGAATATTAACTGGACCAAATTTACCTTTTGTCCATTATCTTGACCTTTTGCATCAAAACCAAATGATTCACTTTCAGGATATACAGAACTGCCTTTTGCTCCAAGATTCCTATCCATGCTCTTCCTTCTTGATTTAGGAGATTCATCTTGACCATTCATTAAAACCTCATTCTGATCATAATTACGTGTAGAATCATGAAGTGGAGCACAAGCAGCCATGATTTTGGAGGCAGATAGTCGTCCTGAGCCAGTTTGCAGAGATGACTTTTCAAGAATGGCCAAGGTGGGAACTTGATCTGGTTGAAGATCATCTTCTAATTGTGTAGTTTCCTCAACTAGAGCAGAATCGGAAGAATGAGCCTTATCAGACTTCTTGACATCAGCGCCCTCTACTAAGACCTCTTTTCTTGATTCCTGGAAAAAAAGAATGAAAACCTTAGAGAAAAAATTGGAGATATCCCCCAAAAAAATTAGCTTCACTGCACTAAGAGTGGAGAATCATTTGATAGGCAACATCATATTCTCAACTCAACAATGAGCATAACGCAACATTAAGAGTGGAGAATTATTTGATAGGCAACATCATATTCTCAACTCAACAATGAACATAACGCAACATTTAGCAGATAACTCTTGTCATCTTTTTAAACCCTCAGGACAATCAAAGTTATTGGTGAATAATGAACACCATTAAAATGCTCAACAAGATCAATGGAAACAACATTTAAGAAGAAGAAAAATTGAATGATATAGAAATCTGAAACAAAACCCATGCATTTTCAGGATTTATTTTGTTGTTTTCTTTTCGTCTTTTCTTGTTTGCCTCAAGAAGAATGGGCCATGGGTTTCTTACGTTAACATTATCAGCAGCTGCTGCTTCAGTTTTTTCCCCAGAAGCACTTACACCAGCGCTCTGATTTTCTCCATTTAAAATTTCTGTATCAACTGAAGCATCTTCCTGTACACTTCTACAAAAATCAGAAAAAGGAAACTTGTTTAGGTAGTACCAGGGCCACTCTTTTGACATCATCAGAACAAGCAGGGACTCTGATACTAGCCAATCTCATCAGCTCTCACTTTCCCAAGTTCCACACAGTAGCATTTTTATCCAATCATAGTACAACCATTTAAATTGCAGGCTAATTAACTGATGACGCATTCACCAATATGTTGTTGCAGCTCCCAAAACATTGCAACTTTTGAGTTTTTATCCAGAGTCTTTAATTTCACATAGACTTATTTACAAAGTGATTCTTACATCGATAACAGGAGAATATATGGCAGAGATGAACAACAAAGGCAACCATAAAAGGAGTTCAATAGTTCTGATTCTAGTGATAAAACCAAACTAATCCCAACTTCATTAATTAGTTTCTTCTGGTTTCAAAAAGAAGCACCAGTTTCATCTAGTTATGTTTGATTTACAAATTAGGTGCAGTGGACAAACCATATGATATTCCTATATAGTAATCGGTTTTATCATTCTGTGTTAGAAGACAACACTCTCTGTTTTGACTTGATACTGTATGGACTACAACAGAACTGAACTGCATTGTCACATAAGCACAGGACTAAAAATACTTTAAGCAACAATAATTAGAAGATAGAGAGAGAGAAAGAAAGAGAGGAGATACAGAAAAACACTACCTTGTTGATCCACTGTGACGAAGTGAGTTCAAAGCACGCCTAGAATTTTGTATCCAAGGGTGAGAAAGCAATGCTTTTGCATCAGGCCTTTGTCTAGCATCCTGAAGTGTGGAATCAGACGTCAGATTAAGAAATATAGAATTACATAAAAAGACACCAAACCAGTGCCAGTCGCACAAAAACATCAAAATTTTGATGAAACAAAAAGTTTTATCATATGAAATCTAAGAAATCCATTAAAGAAAGCAATACTCTGCAAAGATCTTCACTACGCCATACTCTACAATTCCTGTATTGAAGACTATAACAACATGAAAAATAAATTACCTTCTTGAAGCAATGGTGGAGGAAGTCAGTAATGTCAGGAGATAGGGTATCAGGTAATGGAGGATGATCATCCTGAAAAAATAAGAATGATTACAATCTAATAGCGTAAATCATTGAAGTGCATATTGCAGATGAATCTGTGTTGCCCTATGATAGAAATCATGGTAGCATAAATCAGGGCAAGGGTCAATGTTTGGACGAACTTTCCCGTGGCCCAAAAATACGGAAAGCCTATTCTAGAAGGGGGAAGGGACACCTGGAAAAATAATGAGGCTGAGAAGTTAGTTATACAGCACAATGATTAGGTTGGTTAGAGGAAAGAGGAATAGGAGCGAGAAAAGAAGATATACGGGAGGAAAGAATGATAGGGGCAAGGACAGTTTTTGATTCTTAGGAAGAAAAAGGGATCCAGCTGAGAGTTTGGGACATTCTGAGGTGAGAATGTTTACCAGAAAGCTTGTGAGGTTTTTTTGTTTCCTATCACCCTACATTTACTAATGATGCACCTGCTAAAGGAAAAGAATACTTAAGAAACCTGAACAATTCGGAATAAGGCTGGCATGGGTTGCAGATCATAATAGGGAGGCACACATGTGAGAAGTTCAATCACAGTGCAGCCAACACTCCAGATATCAGAAGCAGCACAAACCCCCGACATTTCAATAACCTGAAATACATCAAACATGTATGGATTTAAGTTTTCTTTTCTAAAATTTGATCAGTCATGCAAGCCCAAACCAATCATTATTACTACCCCACCTAGAAATTAAACTTGGATTGAGGAAATTAACATATTCAGATAGATGACTACACTGAGATTTTCTCAGATAGTAAACTATTAACTTCAAACATGTAGCAGAATAACATATTTTAGTAAAGATTCACCTCAAGAAAATAATTTCATTAAAGACAATTCTGATAATTTCAAAGATTAGATGAGAAAAGAAATTTTAAGAAAGACACCAACAACAAGAACAGAACAGGGTAATCTGATAACAGTAAAGACAGATACAAACTTACTACCTCAGGGGCCATCCAGTATGGTGTTCCAACAACCGAATGCGTATTAACATCAGCCTCATTTAGTTTCGTTGCAACCCCAAAATCAGCAAGTTTAACAAGACCCTGAAAATATAGATCACAAAATGTTGTTACAACCCTAGATTTTCAATCCAATCAGAACTCCTAGGATTCAATAGGGAACTTGAGACTACAACCCTGGTGAATGACAGGGTCATTTTGTTGTGATCTACAATCACAACATAACATGTTCAAGTCATGCAATGCAAGCAGCATCGCCATGGAACCAGAGGAAAAGCTGCAAACTAACTCTTTAGGATCATGTGATGTAGAAAACTCACGCAACAGGACACACATATTAAATCAAATAAACCAAAATAAGTAAATTGCTAAATCACAATTAGGAATCTAAAATGTACGCATTAAGCTGATCTATAACGCTTATGTTTATGCAGCACACTATTATGAAGTACATACTCTTCTACATGTAAATTCACTACCATAGTAATTCAAACTAAGAAATATATACGATAACTGATCATTCTTTGCATTATACTGAAGCATTAATGCATAAAGTATGCACCAAGATCCAGGTAGTGGGAGGCATACCACCATTATACACGCTTAAGCACCCAAATAAATTGGAACATCATCAAAAGAAACTTAGCAAGCAAATTACCTCTTTGGTTGTCAAGATGTTTGCACCCTTGATATCACGGTGGATAACACCCTGTTCATGAAGATAAACTAAGCCTTCCAAAACCTATCATCAAAGATAATCAATGAAAATGTATCATATGAAGTAATTGATCCTAAAAGCAGGAATTAGCTGCAAAGACATGAATAAAACCTGAGCAATATAAACAGCCACCAAAGACTCTGGAAAAGGACCAAACTTATTCGGCTTAATGATGTTTGCTAGGGAGCCATTCTCCACATACCTATCTCAACAAGAAATGGAAATTACAAGCAACATGCTTAAGCTTTGTGATATATGGTTTATTAATCTATGTCAAAGTAGTATGATCCTACTTACTCAAGAATGATGAAAAGATGAGTCCTCGTCTTCAATGATCCAAGATATTTCACGATGTTTTTATGGTTCAAATTCTGATAATAATACATTCGAAATGGTATAAGTGAAACATCAAGAATAACCATCTTTTAAATTACACTCAATGAGCCCCATGGAGGCTCAAATAAAGTTAAATGAGCAGGCACCAAGACTATCACACAATATACATTGCAGTTAGAGAAAACAAATTTGAAGGAATTATAAAAGTAAAAGAATGCTACCTTTAATAAATCAATCTCTTGCTGAAACATCAGTGCCGCCAACCAAGAATACAAAAGGAAACAATCAAATGTTAGCCAACTTGATATTGACAAGACTGTCAAACATAATAAAAAACCTAATGCAGGATACTTCTGGGAAGAGAAAGTGATAAAAAGAATAAGAGGAGAGAAAGAAAGAATAAAAGGAGAGAAGACGAGAAGAGAAAGAAGGAAAGATAAAGAAATAAGGAACAAGGGAAGATACTAAAGAGGCAAGGTAGAGAAGCGAGGAAGAGTGAAGATAGAGAAGAGAACTTGATGCAAAAGAGCTTAAGGCCTATAGAAAAAATAAAAGAGGGAAAATTAGTCAACCACAATCTTGAAATCCTAAGCTTAAATTTCCAGCAATCAAACCCAAAAAAACCCAGCTATACCAAATCTGAAATTTTAGCATTTAAAGCTGAAATCCAAACCTAAAACTTGATATTCCAGCAGCCTATTACCAATTTTGTGAGTTTTTTTTAAGGATTTAGCCCAGATCTGCAATGAGAAGGTCCAGGATCAATAGCGTTTTCACCCTTTTTCAAATTTCATCTGAACTGAATAAGGATCACCACTTTAAAACTTTGTATCTGGTTGCACCAAGTTCTAGCATCAATTCTTATGATTGTGAAAAAGAAGTGAAAAGATCAGACTAAAGATGATATTACTGGCTTAAGTGGCTGATCCATTTCAAGAATAGAACAACATGATTTGCATGAACAGTATTTAGAGACGGAATTCTTACAAATCTAAAAATGATTAAAACGTAAAATCCATGAACCAGAACCTAGAAATCTTAATTTTAGTCAGAGGAAGCCAACATGACCCAAACTGATGACTACAAACTCAAACTGCAATTACAACTTTCCATTTCAACCAAATGGGACCGGCATGCTGCAAAAGTTGGTGGATGTTGTTTTTCTTTATTTCTTTTGATTAATAACTTCATTAACTCAGTCATTTTGAGTAAAAAAAACAGTCTCGCTGCCTTCTTTTAGAACTTCTGGTGCTTGTGGAGTAAGTATTGAAAGGTGAAACGTGAATAGTAGCAGTGAAAACATAAGGTGTGAAACTTCAGTGACCATCCCCAGCTAGCAAGTAAAGAGAAACAAGGAAGATATCAGAACCAAACCATGATAATGTTAAGGTCCTCTTGCGCAATATTCTCCAAGGAAACTTGTTTAATGGCGACAAAGTCTCCATTTTCCAAATCCAAGCCTTTGTAAACTCGGCCGTAAGCTCCTTTGCCAATCTCATCTCCGAGTACCTATCAAAAGTTGCCAAAAATGAAATTTAAATAGAACCCAACATTCAGATTGCAGGACTTCAAGCCACATGGAACCGAAATCACAGAAGTGTTAGCAACGCACAACATTAGATCTCCGGGTTCATCAAATGGGTTGCAGATATTAACGAACACGGAAAGAAGAAGAAAACATGTCTATAAACTTGCAAATTGAAAATCATAAAGTATATTAAGAAAACCTAACAAGAAAACACTAAATTGGGTTGGAAAACGCTTAAACAATAAAGCCATTGGGGCCAGTAACAGACGTGAAACACACAAACACACACACTCACACACAAAGATTTTGTAAGCTGAAAACCGGCAGTTAAATTTTTTTATAAAAAAAAAAAGCAAGCCCCAAGCAATGTCCAGGACAAGAAAACCGTCGAAATTGAGACTCTTTTTCCTCATTCTCGGAAACCAAGATTGTACGGCCTCAAATCCAAATCCCAAACCTCGAAAACCCTCACTCAGTCTCGAGGGGACAATTTCAAAACCGAAAAGAAAAGTAAAACTCTAAAAGATTAAATGTCCCTCACGTATTTATTGTCAAGAGTCTTGGATTTGTGGAAATGCGTGGACGTCGCCTGGCGAGACATGACCACCCACCTCACCCGTCGATGCCCTCAGAAAATCTCCATTACAAGGAAGACTTACCGGAAATGAGTAGCCTTGCGGTCCCGGGCGGGAGATGCCCAGAGTTCCGACGAAACGAGTTAAAAGAAGGAATCAACGAGGAGTGGAGAGAGACAGAGAGAGCGAGCAACAGTATACGACATCCGATATTTACTATGTTGCATAAAAAGAGAGAGTGAAAATGAATGATTAGGAAAAAAGAACAAACATTCCTTTTCTTTTCTTATTTGATGCTTTACAATTACAGCTCAGACACAGTCTTGCATTGGTCAAATTTCCCAGAAATTCATACCACATTAAAATGAGTTTTGCTTTTCTTTAAATTTATTGTAGTTTTAACATTGTTTATTTTTATTTAGTTTAAAAGATAATATTATCATTT
>JANKYF010000171.1:0-11423 GCA_029829435.1 Erythroxylum hondense
ATTTTGTTTTTATTTAAAAGAAAAATAAAAACTAAAAACTAAAAAAACTAAAAACGAAAAAAAGTGGTCGACAGATCTGTTGCTAAAGTGGGTGCGCTTCCAGTCTCTTTGTTTGGTTTCATTTTTCTGGTGACATTTTCAAATAATAACCATCAGAAAAATATACTTGTATCAGCTACAGCGCTCCTTATAAACTATTGAGATATGAGATTACATGTCAGGGCCCACCGCCTCATGGATGGCTCGGCAGTCACCATGTCTGGGGATTGCCAACCTCGCCTCCTCGGTGTCTGTAACAAGCTTTAACAAACTATATCGTCTGCTTATGATAAACATCCAGAAATTGATTACAATATCATTTCAATAAAGAATACAGGGAAACCTGCGAATTTGTCCTTTGTTTGAATTCTTTTAGTTTTGAAGCCATTTTCACTTGGCCAACGGTAAAATGTACAACCCGTTGAGAAATTCTCAAAAGCGTCGTCTGAATCTATCATGTATTTCCACCTGAAATTGGCGTGAAATGGTAATGATTGCTAGGACCCAGAAAAGTTTCACCAGAGACGAGCATGCAAATAGTACACAGCTTCTCAAGGTCGCTTTGTTCTCATCTCCCATGTCTGATGACCTTAAATGCTAAATTGTAAATAAGAAGTTACCACAAGATAACATAATGGCACCGGATAGAGAGCAAAGAGAGAGCACTAACCCCAAGTTTCACCAACACTCTTTTGATTCTTCACAGGACCGATTCTGTAAAAAGCCAGTAATGGTGAGGCTGATATGTTCTTCCCACTTACGGCTCCTCTTTAGACAAACATTGACAATACTTATTTTTTTCCTTTTCGAGCAAGAAATCTATCCCGAGCTGCCTGGATTCTATTTTCACGGTCATCAGGAGCCTCAGTTACACTGAGCTTCTCTTTCTCTGACACATTCAAGTGCTTTCCATCATTTCCCTCTCTGATACTTCGACCTCCACTGCTCAAGGAAAAGCAAAGGCCAAAAGCTTAAGTTTGCTTACACTTCTTCGCAGAAGTTACTTTCAATGAAATCCACTTACCTCAGTTTGTTAATATTCAGTTTCTCAAGCTTCTTCAAAACCGGAATGACCCATTTCATCTCTACAGCACATACGTTGCGCATGTATGGTCGTGGGGTGGCAATGAGCTCATGGTACACAACATAGTTTGGGTACATCCCATAATCATCTGTTTTCAGAGCAGAAGATGGATGCACCTGACATGACAAATAATGAAGCTAGAATTAAGCTTCAAATATACTAAGCAACATGCATTTGATTCAATAGCTTTCTAAAATTGCAGCCCTGCTTTTCTTCTTTACTCGGGATATTATTATTTTCTCAGAATATGAGCACAATCTAGCAAACCAAGCACAATTTTCTATTAAAAAGAAGGAACTAATAGAATAGATACTAGGTGCTTCAATGATTTGCTGTAATCTAAATATTCAATACCTGAACTAGTTGGTGTTTGAAACCAATAGTTCTATACCCATTATGTTGAATCATTTTCTCGGCAAGCATACTCGCATAGCCTACACACAAAGCCTTCCTCAAAGTCTTATAACCACGCTGGCTTTCTTTATCTCTTTCACTTGATCGTACATCCAATGATCCTAAGTCCAAGAACAATACGAGCCATTAGTGAATTGAAACAGAGGAAGACTGATACAAGTAAATGAATCCACAGGTGTTAAGAGGCATAAGGAAGAAGGTTTTCTTTCGTTCTCATATTTAACAATAACAATCTTCAAGTTCTATGATGTCACAAGGAAATCCTTCTGTTCTCTAAATAGAGTGACTTGCAATACCCAATAACAGTGTTTATTGTCTTTTATCTCAGAAATTTGTCATCAAGGATTTAGTTAAAGGATAAGGTGCAACATAAAAAGCAAAGAAAAATGCCCAACGCAAGTAGCCTTGACACAAATTATTTGTAAATATCTTACTCAAGAACAATTTCCGTCCAGCAGAGGACAAAATGAACATGAAAAGAAATATTAAAAGTAAAGCGTAGTCAGTGTCATCTGATAAGATAATAATGTTTAGTTATTGCATATTAAGTACTAACCCTTTGCTATTTTCTGCATTATCTGGCACAATTGTTTCCGAACATCTTTGACAAATTTCATTCCCCGCACCTTCAGCCAGAAAATTCAATAATTTAACACAGCTAAACATCGTGTAAACCAAAACCAAAGATGTGCTACTAAATGAGCTCATAACTGTAAATCAAATCTTTTCATTTGCAAAAGGCACGAGAACAAGTAGATCCACTCCATTAGCCTACGAAAAGAAACGATTATCTCCAAAAACAGCTATAGAGGTAAACCATGTTTTATGAATTCACCATGAGATCTCAGACTAGAATAATTAAGTTAGTGTAGCTCAAGTCCTCTAAAGATCGATGCTTTCTAAAATAGAATTAAGTTACCCGCAAATCATTATCTTTGCACCAACCAATGTCATAGTCATTTTGATCCCACTGCTCAAAAATCTGTAGCAACTGGATATGGTCACCCCAACCAGAACCATCAGGGAGCTCCAATGAAGTGTGTTTCCTCTTCTTTTCATTGCTTCTGGAGCTGCAATGAAATTACTGATCTAATTGCTATAACAAGAAATCCCCAGGCATATTTCTCAACAAAAAAAAAAAATCCCCAGGCATTCAACAACTTTATAGTCAAACTCACACATGCACTGATCTTTGAGCAGGAAGTAATGATGTTTCTGCCGATAACATTGCAGCAACAGTTAAAGCCTGAGATAAGCAACCATTCTCGTTTGCCTCCATTAAGGTTCTTGAAAGTGAAGGTTCTAGTGGAAGTTCTGCACAAGATCAGTACAATCATCAGAATTACTATTGATAATGTCACGCAATCAATATCATATAATTATACTGTTATACAACATTAGACAAAATAACTTTCTCTGACTTCTCTGCACAAACTAGTATGCAAAACATGATCATCAAGCAATAGTGGGCTGCAATATCAGCGAAGATGACAAGCACTCAGTAAGAACTGGATGTTAGTTTGTTATATGTTCATGGAAACTGAACCACTAAGAGGATGCTTACAAGAATACGACTCCACAAGTTTAAAGAAATGTGAATCATGTATATCTCCCACAAGTGATCTAATTGGCCGTTGGATTTACGAGCAAACAACAAAAGTATATTAAGTGTAATAGATTAGATGGAATAGGATTCCTCTCAAATTATCCAATGAAGCAACATCAGCATTGAGCATACCGTGGATATAGTATGTTACTGTTTATTGGCTGAAATGCGCTATGCAAAGGTGAAAGTATGAGAGGTGTCAGATGGAAAGTGGACATAGTTACTGGAGACAGCAAATGGAATGGAAATGCAATACCAGCCATTGATTGTCCAAGACTTGAGATTGATCCATCTGCATCGATCGCGTCAATGAGATATAGTTGTTTTAGAGCATCTTCAAGTGATTCAGCTGCAATAAAGCCATGAACTCACCCACATATTCCAGCTCTAATAAACTAAAAGAAAGCAAAAATAACTAATACTTACATGAAGGAGGGTCAACAAAATCAAAATTTAAAATGTCAATATCAGGGAGATCCAAGGACTTCAAATAAAGAACACTTCCAGCAAGTGATGATCGCTGTATCTCAGGAACAGTTACATCTAGGAATTCTTCCTGGTAAACCCGAGAAGGGTATAAGCGATAGCATTTACCAGGACGAGTTCTTCCTGCTCGTCCTGCACGTTGATTCGCTTGTACTCTGACCATATCAACCAAATAAGTTAATATCAGATCGATATTAACCATTTCAAGTATGACATGTTTAAGTTTAAATCCAGCAAGTGAATATAGAGACCAACTGCTATTCTGTAAATAGTTTGTAAGAAATTGTGGAAAACTTAGACTCCCAATCAGAAATCTTATCCCCATACAGACTAAAGTTATGGGGATAATGAAGAGCCATATTAAACAGAAACACAACCCTTGCATGCAATATCACAATGTCAGGGATATTGATGATAGATTTCAAGTATGGCACCAAAATGCAAATCACACGTTTAGAAAAGGTAAAGGTTACTAGTATGCATGGGAGGAGCTAGATAGAGCTCATTGGGGTCAGCTGTGCCCACTAGTTCAAGTTGGATATACTCTTCTGACCTTTTATATTTATTTTTCCTATACACTTTTAGAGGATCCACTTTACAGAAAAACTTAGCTTTACCCACTGCCTTCATTTGACTTTTGTGCACTAGATATATCTAAAGAGTATGCCCCCATTGAATTGTTTTTCTAGCCCCACCTCTGCCAATATGCATTAATCACCAGTATGGCCGAAAGTATTAGTTATGTCTATACTAAATACCTTAAATTAACAAGTGAAACAATACAAGATGATATGATCCATAAGAAGATATTATAACAGGGCGACTTACCTAAGAATTTAGTTAGTCACCTACATAGAGTCAGTTACATAACAACAAACAAATGAGTTGGGAAAAAATGAGAAGTTGAGAATTTATTTGGATAAACTTTAAAAGGGTATTAGTTGAAAACAATTGCATGAACAATGCTTTTTATATAGTCTCTGAAACATATGATAGATGAAAGCGTTGGCTGCTTACTTGCTAATTTGAACCACATCAAGGGAATACATGCCAGTTGATGGATTGTATTGTCGTTGCTTTACATAACCACAATCAATTACATACCTGTAATCACATGCAAGTCGCACCAGTTAATTAAATTAGAACATAGCAATCCTGGATTCCTAAGCTTAAACAGGATGACGATTTAAATTCACTCAATGAACACAAGAAACAAACTAGCAGCTATTGTGCAAGTATCAAGTCTCCTTACACAACCCCATCAATGGTCAAAGAAGTTTCGGCAATGTTTGTAGAAACAACAAAACGTCTACAATTTGAAGGTGGAGGACAAAATACACGAACCTGTAAGGTCATAACATAAACTATCAAGGTTATTTGTAATGGAATTTTCAGCAATATGTAGTGAAAAACTTAAGAATTACCTGCTGTTCAGGTGGTAAACTACCATGAAGTGGGAGGACCATTGCATCCAAGCAGGAACCTTCCTCCAGGCTCTGAACTTTCTCCTCCAACTTTCTAACCAACTTTTCTATGTCATCCTGCACATGAAACAATCTTACTTTGGCAATCAATAGAACTATATCACAACTATCTTAAGGTAAGTCTGAGAAGAATTTAGTAAATATATGCAATTCAAGCTTACCTGTCCAGTCATAAAGATTAAAACATCACCTTCTGGTTCCCGAACATGTATATCTGCAAGGAACAATCAACAAAAGCAACCTTACAAATAAGTTAACCAATGAAAATAATGTATTCAAGTGAAACTATTGCTTCCTGTATTGAATAGGTAAGAAGTTGCACAAAAACACGAGAATACTGCGGCCACAAACCAAGGTTGATTGAGTTACATGTCTAGATTATAATCGTAAATCATATCCCAGGAGTAAGAAGGGTTTAAGAATGGTGTAAGAACTGCCAAAATTATGCATTTTCATTGTACTTATCAAGAAATTGGTCATCAGTTTACTGTTGACTTCTAATATGAAATACAAAAGGACTAAAAATCTGAGTTGAAATAGACAAGAGGTAGAAGCGCATGAAAATGACTACTTAAGCTAATGTTCTGTATTTTTGCTAAATTAAATATACATCAACTAATGCCATTAACATCAATACCAGGGAGCAAACTCAGACTGGATAATTTAACTTATTGAAACTGTTGATTCCTATTTGCCACAAATGCTTATATATTGCACTGGGGAAAGGTGGAGATGTTTAGAATTAATTGTCAATTTCTCATAGGTTTGTTCATCTTCTAGTCAAGCAATTAGCAGGATTTTGATTATGAAACAAATGAAATCATTCAGAAAATTACAGGACAAAACACATAATTGTATAGATCGGAAACAGAAAATGAAATCATACCAATAGCTGTTTTCAAAGAAGCTTCGAGATAGCTTGTAGGACGCTCTCTACTATATAATATTTCCACAGGATACAACTTTCCAGGAACATTCAATACGGGGCATTCGGAAAAGAATTGTGAAACTTTTTCACCATCTAGAGTGGCCGATGTAATGAGAACCTTCAAGTTTGAGGCCCGCAATTTAATCAAGCGTTTCATCAGTCCCAGTAAAATGTCCCTGAGAAATAACTCATCTGTGAATAGAGTCTAAAGACAAAGACTTATAGACATCACGGTGTTGATAATTACAGAGCAATCACTCCAACCGACATCTTACGTGTTCAGACTCCTCTCATGAGCTTCATCCAAAATGATCACCGAGTACTGATTAAGCTCCGGGTTAGACAGACTTTCACGGAGTAGGACCCCATCGGTAAGGTATCTGAATAGTTCAACAATGTTCAAGTGAAATGGTAAAAACATGGCACAACAAAAAAGAAACTGAAACAAAAACAAAAGGTAACGTCGAACTAATTACTTAATCCGAGTTAAATCAGAAGTTCTATCTTCGAACCGGATAGCATAACCTACTTCATCCCCAAGTTGAACACCAAGCTCCTGAGCCACTCGTCTGTAACCGTTTATAAAACAAACAGTCAAATTTCAGTTTCAGTCAAAGTCAGGAATCATGAATCTTCTAAACGTCCACAGCAAAACCCCAAATTCCAAGGGGCACCAAACGGAGTTATATTATACCTAGCGACCGAGACGGCGGCGACTCTGCGAGGCTGAGTGACGCCGATGACTCCAGATTTAGTGTAACCCCTACGGTGAAGAATCTGAGAGAGCTGCGTGCTCTTACCAGAGCCAGTCTCGCCGATAATCACTGTTATGGGATTATCTTCTACTGTCTTTATAATCTGTTCTTCGAACTGGACAATCGGGAGATTCGCCATTGAGGACCAAAGCAAAGCTTCAATTAAAACTTCGAAGAATGCTAAATTTTGTGGAGCGTTTTGGGCGATTGGCAGCAAGCAGGTGATGCTGCATTTGGCTCCAATTTTGGAAATTATGAAAAATAACTAGATTCATTTTCTGAATGCATTGCGACTGTACGGCACCGTATTCCAGGGAGGTTGTGTGCGACAGCCTGCCACAACGGGCTATCGATCTGAATTTGGTCTAAACTGCGGTCCGATTCGTTTCTTGCGATTCTCGGTTACATCTTCAGGCCCAAATCTGGCTAATTTGCAATTTATTATATATTTTCAATTTTTACTCAATAAATAAATAAATATATACATATATTTTCTTCTTTTTACTAACTAACTTTTGTATAACTTACTTATTTTACTCATTCAAGTCAATACAATAGTTTTTTATTTAATTGGTAAGAATTATAAGTCTCTCATGATATTTTAAAATCATTATAAAAGATATTTTATTTTTATAAATTATATAAAAAATCTTATGATATTAAGAGTACGAGAAATGAAGTTTTTATTAAGTTTTGTTTAATTATTTTAATAAAATATGCTACTAAAATTAAATAAAATTCAATTACATAAAATGTATTACGTGCTTAATAGTTATGTAACAATTTGTATTAAACTAATTTGACAAGTGTTTAATTAAAATATTGTGTATAGTATTTATAATATTACAATGCGTATTAAAAGTGATTTTAACTAATATTATTATCTTTGAAAATAAACAAAATTAAAATCCATTTCTTTTACTAGTCATAAATTATTTTGCAATACCTAGCTAATTTTAATAAATGAGATTTCAAATTTTACTATTTGAGCATCATATAAGAATAGGAAACAATTGATGAATAAGCAACATCATATATGAACTTCTCAAAAGCAAGTGACAAATAGGAAGCAAGCGGCTGAGGAGGAGCATATCGATGTTAGAGCACTAGAGGAGGATGATAGGCACTAGCGACAAGAAATAGTATAGGGCTACAATGATCTTGTTTTATTTATAATTATGCTATAATGAACAATTAGAGGAGGAGCACAACTTGACATCATTCCAACTAGGTTTCAAGCACAATCATTTGAGTTTTAGGCTAGGCTAGGATGTCAAGTTTGAGCCAAAGTTTGAATGTTAAAAATTAAAAAGAAAACTCAAGTTCAATTTCAAACTTGATCAACTCGAATCAATCTCGTTGATCGAGTTTCAAATGAACTTTATATTGATCTTTATAGTAAAGTATAGAATAACAGAGAGCTATATAGATAATTATCCATTGATCTTCACATAAATACTTCTCATAATTTGTTTTAACTAATCAACTTTGTTGAACAAAAGGAGGCTAAAATCAACGTTTTGATGATAATAAAACATAAATATTACTAATGAGTTTAATATTACTGATAAGTATGAATAAGAGAATAAGATATCACCATATTGAAGGATTATAAAAGAAAAGATGAAGTTTACAATCTTCAACATCAAGATCAAGTAGTAAAGAAGATCATGATACATTAAAGTTATCTTATATATTACTTATTGTATGTTCATCTTGTTTGTTTTCAATAGTCTAAAAGGTCCACTATGCATAAATCTTTTTACTTCGCCTTATTACATAAGTCTTTCTATTCATTAAGAGGCATTGAAGTTTTTATTTTTTAACATAAAAGCCTCTCGATTTTTCAAATAAAATTTTAGGGAATATTATGGGATGTTTAATTCACATTTGCATTAATCAAATTGAACTTGAGTAATTATAGGTGTTAAAATTGTATTTTTAGGGTAATTGGTCGATCAATATAGGTTAAAGTTATTAATTTTGATTTATCATGAGTTTGTTAAAACATCGGTTGATGTATTTGTTGACCACTATAGCAATGTTCCAAACAACTAGTGAATCTAGAGCTTTTAATACATAATAGTCAACCAATACTCTATAGATAGTCATTATATCATTTAGTAGGGACCCTAAAATACTATAAATATGTGTTTTCTCATTTATTTTATCATTAATAAGTATTGAGTGCCTTTTACATACATTTTTGTGATTAATAAAATATTCAAGTGAGCAAGTTTGAGTTGTAAGCTTTGTAATCATTGTATTAAGAGTACTTAAAGTGGTTTAAGATTCCTCTTTACCTTAAGATTGAAAATGAGGTTATTCTTTTCTAAAATAAAGATTATACAAGTGGTTAATTTTTTCCTTGAAAGAAAAATTACAGTGAAAATCCAAGACGAGTCTTATGAGTGGATGTATGAAAATCCAATTTAAATTGGTTTACTTTTCATTTTCCTTACTCTTTTCTTTATTGTTTAAAAGAATAATTAAATTCATTTACTTTTATTTCATGCTTGCATTTTTTATAATTTTTAGACATTTTTTTATAAGTTAGTATCATTTGATTAAAATCTTAAATTCACCCAATTCAACCCCCTATTGGGTGTCATTAAGGAATGACAAATTTGTTGCACGTGAAACTAAATATGAGTTTGATTTAGTGTGAGAAAGCCAAAGAATTAGTGCTTATTAAATCAATATACTAATGTGACATTGCCACGTATCAAATATATGCTACATTAGTAACCTTTAACAAACAAAAAAGGTAATACAAGGGTTTATTTAGAATTTTTATAAAATATAAAGGAATCTCGTGAGACTTTTAAACCATAATAAAGTTTAGAAGAATTTATGAAATCACAAAATATGGTTGTGTTTTTCTCCTCCCCCTCCTTATGTTTGTGTGTGTATGTGTTGAACCAAGAGAAGTTTTAATCAATGTTTTCATTATAACAAAAGATCAGTACAACTAATAAGTTTATTATTTTAATGAGATGTTATATAAGAACAAGATGTAGCTATAACTCAAAAAGAAAACTTATGAAGGTAAAAAGAAATATTGAAGCTTTCAACCGTCAAAGTGAAGATCAAGTCAAGAACAAAAAAATATGAAGACATGAAAAGGTCACTCTATAATTTGTAATATTAATTATAATCCCATTTAGTCACCTTGATAATCTTAAAAACTCACTATATATAAACATTTCATTGTACTTCCTTACACGAGTCTTTTCATTCATCACAATGTATAAAAGCTTTTATTAAAAAAAACATTTTAATCTTCTAAACATTATTTATTGGGTGATTTTAAAGTTGTTTTGGTTATATCTGCATTAAACAAATAAAGTATGAAAATTTGAAGTTGTTGAAATCATATCTTTTGGGGGGCTGGTTGGCCAATATAAGTTAGTGGTATATCAATACTGTGTAATATGTGAGTTCGTTGACACATTACTTTACCAATATGATGATATAGTCGACTAGTGTCCCTCTAAAGGATACATTGGTATACTAATATGGTTGAGTGGTCGACCAATGTATAATAACCTTTGTACATTAAACGCACATTGGTCGACCAATATGACATATTAGTTCATCATTGCAGGTTAAACTTGTAACATGGTTGTTTGTTAATACATTGATTAACCAATATAGTAGTGTGGTCGATCAATATCCCCTTAAGAGATACATTAGTCAGCTAACATACCCAAATGGTTGACTAATATGTCTAAAAATTTAATGAATTTATACTATCAATGCACATTATCAAACTACAATATATATCGGTTGATTAGTGTTCACAACCAATTTTTGACTCCAACATATAGTAAGGTTCCATGTAAATACATGTTTTCTTACTAGTTCTTGCATAGAGAAGCAATTAGGTGTCTTATAGGCACATTTATAAATATTTATCAAGCATTTGAGTATTCTTTATCTCTTTTTTGAGTAAATGATTATTTTTTACATTCTTATGTGAAAATGTGAGATCTTTCGAGTTAAAAACTTTTGTTATAGTGTTTTATATTGTACTCAGGAGTGTTTTATGTGATATCGAGTTTTTTCTTTATTGTAAAAAAATTTGAGAAAAGATTATAAAATATTATTCTTTATCTTAAAAAAATCATAGTAAAATTTTGATAAGAGTACTTGGAATAAGCATAAACAATGGTTGTTTAACGAAATACTATAAATCATTTTACACTTATCTTCCTCTTACCATTTTTACATTCCTTTTTAATTGTATTGGTTTAATTCATAATTTTCTATCATATTTTTATCTTTTATAGATTGTGTCTATTAACACATTAAGTTAGTACTATTTCGTTTAAAATTTATTAATTCCGAATTAACTCCCATCTTAACTGTCACTAGGACTAAAAACGTGTACAATCCTTTTAAAACATATAATTATGGGTATAAGAGAAATATTAGATGTGAGACTAATGATTCTTAACACTGTTTTATAATTATAGGTAATGACATATATACTATCAATGCTCAGCAACTTAACAAAAAAGATTAAAAATTTTACTATTGCTAAAATTAAAAAGATTGAATAATTTTATAATTTCTACATAAATATCAATACAATTTATAACATTTTAAAGTATTATTTACTCTT
>JANKYF010000181.1:72495-82837 GCA_029829435.1 Erythroxylum hondense
GTATAATGGTGGGATAGTGTTGATTGTGAACTCCGGACAGAAGGTCCGGAGTATTTGAGTGATGTGATATAGAAGTGCTATGGGCACATGAAATTGTGAACTACTTGCCCACGATGTAACTGAATAGGATACATGTGATTGACTGTGCTATATAAGATGTGATTGTGACTTTCAAAGGCAAATTGAGTGTGAAATATGAATAAGTGCTTAATAAAGTGTTGAATTGTGGTATATGAAATTCATATATGAATGCATGAACTGAAAATTGATAGTTGTGACCGGAGCAGTCACCGAGTAGAGCTTTTAACTCAACGATTAATGAGCCCTTAATGGGACAGTTTCAGAGCTTTTAGCTCAATGATTAATGAGCCCTTAATGTGACAATTTCAGAGCATTTAGCTCAATGATTAATGAGCCCTTAATGGGACAGTTTCAGAGCTTTTTAGCTCAATGATTAATGAGCGCTTAATGGGATAGTTTCAGAGCTTTTAGCTCAATGATTAATGAGCCCTTAATGGGACAGTTTTCAGAGCCTATGGCTCAACGATTAATGTGCCCTTATAGGGACAGTTCAAGCGCTCGGTCACAACACAGTATAAATTGAAAAAAAGTGTTTCATGCTGCTCTTAATTTGAAATATTTGATTGAATGAATGGCACAATACCATATACTGATGTGAAAATAGTCATGGGATATTTCTAATTGTGAAATTATGATAAATTGTGATATGCCTGTTGTTGCATGAATTAAAATGACTGTTGACCAGAGTTGCCACCGGTCAGAGCTTTTAGCTCAACGTGTGGAAATGAGCTTGAGCTCATCAGTGATTTAGAGCCTCAGGCTCAATGTAATAATAAGCCCTGTATCCACTATCGGATAAGGGACAGATATTAATGAGCCCTTCAATGGGACAGTTTAGGTACTCGGTCATAGCTAAATGATATTAAGTGGAAAATGAGTGAAACATGTATGTATCAAAAATGGGTTATTTGAATGTGGATTTCCGTAAATATGTGATAGTGTGTATTGGAATAAAGTTTAATTGTATGTGAATTATGAAATGTGATCAAATGGGCAGCAGTGTGAAAATATGCTATATATATATTGATATTGTTGCAATGATTGAGCGGACCATCGATGATGGTCCCTCATTGAGTTCACAAAACCCACCCAAAATTTGCAATTATTTTTTTGGACTCAGAAGAATACCCCGTTAGGCAACGGGCGTATAGTGATCGCTTGAGAGTGATAGAAAAGGACAGGATCAGTTGCGTCTGCATTAATGTAATAACTTTGGTACCATATTATTGTGTATTTATAAAAGGACCCGAGTGATCATTGTATTACCAGTTATGTTTTGTAAATAGTTTTTCACATAATATAATGTAAGAGTATGTTTGTTTAAAAAAAAACGTATACTGTGATTTGACTGAGTGATGTAGCACGCCACCCTCGTAGGGCACGGACTCGGATATCACCATTGATGTCGAGTTCGGGTCTTACGGGAGTGGGGTGTTACAACTTGCAATCTGCTATGGGTACTAAGTTGAATTTCAGTATAGCATTTCATCCTCAGACAGATGGACAAAGTGAGAGGACAATCAAGACTGTTAAGGATATGATCAGAGCTTGTGTATTGGAGTTTCGAGGATCTTGGGATCAGTATATGGGATTGATAGAGTTTGCCTATAACAACCATTATCAAAGTAGTATCGGAATGGCACTGTATAAGGCACTGTATGGTAGAAAATGTCGATCGCCATTATATTGGGTTGAAGAGGGCTTAAGAATGGTTTAAGGCCCAGAGTTGATATAAGATACAGTAGATAAGGTGAAGTTAATCCGAAGTCAAATTAAAGCCCAAGATAGACAGAAGAGTTATGTGGATCAACATCAATGTAACATGGAGTACAATATCAGGGACAGAGTATTTTTGAGGGTATCACCTTAGAGAGGAGTATTGAGATTCGATAAAAAGGGTAAGTTGAGCCCTAGGTACATTAGTCCCTATGAGATCATTGAGAGTATAGGGCCTTTAGCGTATAAGTTGGCTTTATCGAATGAAATTTCTCAATTGCATAATGTGTTTGATTGAGTATGCTCCGGAGATATCGATCGGATCCGAAACATGTGATACCGGCTCAAGATATTGAGGTTGCTAGTAATGTAAGCTATGCTGAGGAGCCGATCAAGATTGTGGGATCACAAATCAAGTAGTTGAGGAACTGATTCATTCCATTGGTGAAAGTCCTTTTGAGGAATCACTCAACTAAGGAAGCCACATCGAAAAAGAGGAGCATATGAGGAGACAATATCCTCACCTATTCGAACAATTAGATAAGAATTTCGAGGATGAAATTTCTTTTAAGGAGAGCAGAGTTGTAACATCCCATTACCTAGGGGGAGGTTAAGATAGTAAATATAAGAAATTATTGAGAGAGTAGAAATGCATTCATATTCATGCATAATATGCCATACCCATACACGTGAATATAGATAATTTTGCCATGAAAATATTTGTACATGCATTCATGAGAGATTCCGGGTATAATTGAATTGTGATGTGATATTATAGAGAATTGTGAATTTATGGTATTGGAAATTCAATTGGTTAGAGAAATTGTTATTTTTGAATTTTTGTGAATTTTAGGAATAATTCCCAAAATTTTGTTGATTATAATTGTACTAGGAAAAATGCCACTTGGCAAGTAAATTGACGTATGAAAAATAGAAATAGAAATCAAATGATATTGGAAAATTGATAAATGACTTTGAAAATTTTGGAGATGATTTAGAATTTGTAAGAAGGTAATATTGAAAGTTTTGGAAATAATTTTAATGAAAGGATGAGAGTTATGGGAACTAGTTTAATAAAAAAAGGGGGGAACTTAGTTAGAGCCTTAGATAATAGATAAGTGACAAGTGTCACTTGTCTAGTTCAAGTTTTACTATACAATTTCATTGGAAAGACCAAGTGCTGGATTCTTGTTCTCATCTTCCTCGCATCCTCCTTCTCAAGTTTTTCTTAACATAGAGTTTTTCATCAAAACTCCACCACAGTTGAGCCTTGTTTTCATCTATCTCATTGTTACTCGCAACTTCAGTTTCCTTCTCTTTACCTTAAGAAAAACCAAAGCTTGTCAACCTATACCATAGAGTACGTGAATTGCATGAAGTTTAGGGCTTCGTGATAGTTGAAGATTTTGAAGTTTTAACAAGTAAGTATTGTGTAAATCCTTTAGAGTTGTTGTTTTATGAGATAAATTTGATGAATTAATTGTCATTGCATGATCAAGGAAATAATGGCCATCTTCATGAACACTGTGCTAGTAAGATGAAAATTTTGAATATAATGGTATTTCATATTTGATGAATATTTTGTGATAAGATAATGTAGAAATGATTTTAGAGTTGAATGATCTTAGAAAACATGTATAATTAGGTGCATAAACAATTTGAAGAAAATAGAAGTGAAGGCTATGTTTTCAATACATATGTACGTGAGTTTAGAGTGTTTTTAGAGATGAATGAATTTAGAGTTTGAGGATAGTTGTATAATGATGTCTGGAGATGAGAAAATTTTTTAAAAGGAAAATTGAGAAGAAAAATAGAGAATGTATAAATAGGTTGAAATGCAGAGATTTGTGAAATGCAGAACATGATGAAGATGAATAACTAATATTTGCTTTTTGATAATTTTGATAATTTTAAGTAAACTTACGTATTTAGTGGCACTGTGAATGTGTTATGAATGAGCTAAATGAGAGTTAAAATGGTATAATGAAAATGATGAATATAGATGGAAGGAAGTGTCGAGTTTAAGGAAAGAAGAAACATTGATAATGAAGAAGATAAGTTAGAGAGGTTAGTACTGGTCCGAAACTTCCACAATTAAATTGTACTGATCTAGGAAGATTGTGCACGAACATCCTTCAGTTTTTTGGTTATACCTTCTTTGTCCTACCTCCAAATTACATGAGACTTATTCCATTAGACTCATAAGGCATTTTTCTATGTGTCAACCAAAAATCATAGCAATCCGAAATTAATTGAGGGAGAAAGAGTGAAAAATATGAGACAGGTCAGACAGAGTGTGTTCACAACATTTTTTTGTCCTTATCTGTCACACCTGTGACTTTTCATCACACCTGTGAGTCATGCATGCCCGTTAGTTTTCTCCCTCACCCCCATAAGTTTAATTGCTAGATTAATAGTTATTTGTCACATCAAGTCACTGTGCTCTCCAATAGTAACCATGACTTGATTTTAATCTAAACACCCGAGAGAAATTTGCAAACTAAACAGTCCTGTTTCTTTTGACCATAACTTCTTCTCTAGATGTCCAAATGAGATGCTCTTCAATTTTAAGTAAACTAACGACAGGGCTAAAAATCATATGAAGATGTTGAATGGTAATTCAAACTCTAAGACTTTCAATTTATGGATGGAAGTTGAATCTAGTGTACTATTTCAGAGTGAGAACAATCCGAAAATATTGGGAGAATACCTTTCAATTTTCTGAACCAAATTGAATGATTTTGGTGTCATTAGAAACTTAAGAAATGGGAGAACAATTTTCTAGAAGAGAGTATTGCCAAATTACTTCATTTTCATTATCTAAATGAATAAGAAAAGTAGACCAGAAATTTAGTTTTTGGGAAAAATCTGAAAGCGATACAATGAGAAATGAATTGTGATTTTAATGGTTTTATTGGGATATAAGCCTATGTACAAATGATACTTAAGTGAGTTTTGAGATAGGATTGATTATGTGATTCGGATAATGGAAAAATACCTGATATTTTCATGAACATGCATTGTACATATTTCATTACATACAGGTGCATTATTAAACACTTATAATTGTGCAAATTGTGATATATGTGTATGTTATTTGATATAGAGGAGCAACTGGAACGTCAACCTCCGGACGTTGCCGGGACTTCCAGACATTAGCTACGGGAGCGACCAGTGAGTAACCTAAACGGTTCTATTCAATTATTTGTTATGTTAGTTTTTGTTTTAAATTGCTTCATGAATGTGAATTAAATTGAGTTGATTCTCGGACAGAAGATCCGATGAATGAGATATGTAAATAAGATATTGAAGTGCTACTTGCATGTGAATGTAACAAACTAAATGTTTCATGATATGATTGATTGAAAATTTGAGATGCATTCCATACATGAATACATAATCAGATAATGAGAGTTGTGACCAGAGTCGCCATCAAAAAAGAGCTTAAAGCTCAGAATGTGAAAAAGATCCTAGAGCTCAGAAAGTGATTAAGAGCCAAAGGCTCACTACATAAATTGAGCCTGGTATCCCCAAAGGATACGGTACAATTATTAATGATCCCGGTATCCACAATAGATACAGGATAGTTATAGGCACTCGGTCATAACAACGTAATAACTAGAAAAAAAAAAGAGTCATATGAGCATTCATATGCATTTTATTAAGCATGTTGGATTGATTGAAATGCTAAATTGTCTACCATTGTGTGAAAATGTGATATGGGATGAATCATGCAAGGACGTGAATTATGTGTTTTATGTATTGATGTGATGCATGAATTGAGTGGACCATCGATGATGGTTACCTTATTGAGTTTGCAAAACTTACCAAAATTGCAACATTGACTTTTCAGAACCGAGAGATAACTTTAGTTACTAAGACATGCTATAAACAATGTAGATTGTTACTTTTGGGGATAAGAAAGAATGGCTTAAAGGTCGGTTAGCTAGATATGGACAGATTAGATACATTTTATGTATTTTCCTCTTTCTTGTAGCACATTTTTGCATTAGGCTATGATGTTGTATTAGTATGAATGTTGAAAGATACATTGTAGATATTTGGTTTTATGAAATGGAATGAGGAAATTGTGGTTTTAAAATATTGTGAATTTCTTGTTGATGTTTCATAAGAGAATAATAAAGATAGATGATGTCATGTGAAGTGAATATTGTAATGGTTGAATGTTGTAATGGATCGTAGCGTGTCATTATCACAGGTTATGTACTGGAATGTCCGCTGGGCACTCTAGTATATATCCTAAGGTAAGGGGCGCTATAAAAGTACTCTCACCAAGGCTTATAAACTCGGATGATAAATTAATATTAGATCAAAAAGTAACAAATTTTAAGTATAATTATAGAAACCTCCATTTAGCACTAAACCTAGCATATTATGACACATTTATCACTTGTAAATATTTGTTTCAAATCCTTCATTTGAACAAAACACTGAAGTGATAATAAATTAGTTTTTAAGTCTTATAAGATAGGATTACACAAATTTCTACTATTAGTAAAATCCTTTCTAATTAAATTCAGAACCTATGAACAATTGTAAATAAACTTAGTCACCTTTCTCACATATAGTTTCATCAATAATAGGAAATTATCTAGCATCTCATATATTTCTAAAATTAGATCAATACAATGTGTAACATAAGGAGTCAAATAGAAAGAATTATAGTTGCTTTATGACCTCTCCCTAGCTACTTTATAAGTAACATCATTTTTAGTGATGAATTGTACAATATTTTTAGGCCCAATTTCATTAACATCTTTATCGAATATCTCTAGTATTAAAATTCCTTACAAGCCTATATGTATCAATGGGCTTCAAAAACATCGTTCTTTTAATATATTAAACCAAAAAATTGATAATGGGCTTTTGTCTTTAATTTATCTAACATCATATATTATTAAACATCCATAATTTGCCTAAGTAACTCTTCTTTCACTAAAACAACTTTTTATTTCACTAAAAGAACTTTTCTTGAAAAATAAAATATTCATTAAAGCTAAAGAAAAACACAAGTATAAAAGAGTATAATCGCAAGAGATATAATACAAAGAGACAAGTACACCTCTATCTAAAAACAATAATAGAAAACTCCACCAAAGTTCCATTCATACTAAGTACACATTTTCAATTTTGTTCTAAGCACCATCATTTTCTTAAGGATATGTTTAAATTATCTAAGTCATAAAGCTATTGAATTTTCCTTATCTAGCAACAAGGTTTGTGAGCTAGCTTATAACAATCCCTTTTTGAATTCATAAAAAGCCTCTTATTTCTCTCTAAATGGAATACAATGAACAAGTTATAGCTAAGCTAATATCAATATGGTCCCTTTCCCTTTTTTTGTATAATTTGTCAGCCCATGTAAGAATGCTTTGCCATTACTAGTGTGGGAAAAATTGCCCCATCATATATTGCATTCTACTCCATATTGCTTTAGTGTAGTCACATTGAAAATTTAGACTACTGGTAGATTAAGGAAGCATATTACAAAGCATGCATAATTGATCCTCCACATCAAACAATCTATCTTCAATTTTGAGTCTTTTTTTAGAAGCAAGCCAGGTGATAAATGCTACCTTAGGAACCCAGGGACTTCTCCAAACAATGTTGTACTAATTAACATTTGGAATAGTCTTCAGACAGGATTGATTAGTGAATCTCTTCTTTTATTTGGTAACTAAACTAGGCTATCACTTTTTGAGGAGTTGGGAGCATAGTCAGGCAAGTAAATTTTGATTCTTTCACACCCCCTAAAGTCTATAAACCATATATCTTGCTAAATGACCTCCTTAACTCGAGGTTGTAAAAGGATTATAGTTGTAACTAAAGATATCTCATCGCTAAGGATTAAAGGGCTCTACAAAGGCCAATTATCAAACCAAAACTAGCTTGCATGACCATTTCCAATATGTGTTTTGATGAGAGAATAAATAATTTGCCTTTTTCTTAACATTTGAATGCAGTACTAGGAGAATTCCTTTTTGTCCTCAATTTGCCAAAAGTTGAAGTGCTTTAAGTACATTTCATTAATCAATATAAACTAGATGGACTACTTGCCAACGAATAGTCTCCATATCCTTTGAGCTATCAACACACTCTAAATCATCTACAAGTAAATGAGTCCTAACCCCATTCTACTAGGAGTTAATTCTCTTTTTACACTATAAGAAAAATGGGATTTATCGAAAGAAAGTACTGACATAATAGGAAGGTTTTCCGTTAGTAAGCTAAGTTAGCAACAGAATTTACCAATGGAAGAAGTGGTCAGAGAAATGGCCATAGGTAATAATTGGTGACGGAATAAAAATTTTCCGTGGCTAATTTATCGACAGATATTTTTATGTTCCGTCGTTATATTTAGCGATGGTACTTTTGTGTTGTCAGTAAATTTAGAGACGAAATGTTTTTTTGGTTGATAAATTTAGCAACAGAAAAGTCGTTTCTGTAGGTAATTACCTAGGGATAACAAATTCCCTCGGTGAATTCAGGCCTAAATTTACCGACGGAGATTGATGGTCCATCGGTAAGTTTCATGCATTTTACTGACGAATAATGATGGTCCGTCGATTAATATATTGATTTTTTTAATTTTCCTTCATCTGTATAATTTATACAGTTATCTATTGATAATATGTTGATTTATTTCTACATTTAATTTGTTAAAATTGAAAATTGATTGATAATATGAAGCAAAAATGATCTTAATTGATAATAAAAATTATTATCTACAACAAGAAGTATTTAATTCATACAAAATAACTGCAACTACGCTATTCATTTGGTGAATGTGGATGTTCTGAATGTTGCAATGAGGTGCTGTCTTTCCCCTTCAACTCATCCATCTCATTATGAAGCTGGGCTATATACTTTATCGACTATTGCAACTAAGTTGCCAGTGCTTATACTGTGCTCCAAAGCTCATAGACTTTATTGGATGTGGGCTGCCTACTAGATGCTATTGTACTGGATGTGGAGGATTGTTGCGAATAACATGTGTTCGCAAATAATTCTAAGCCAAAGATCCTTCCATAACAGTCCCTACCACTCAGTGCATGAAGATAGGTTTGACTATCATCAACATTTTTAGACTACAGGTTTGACTCTTATAAACATTTTTATACTGTAGGTTTGACTCTCATCAACATTTTCTGACTGCTGAGACTGTTGTTGAATGTTTTCTTGTGTTCGGTCCTATCAAAAGGCAATGTTATGTTAATAAGTGATAATTATTAAGCATTAATATTAAAGCATAAATTTTACATGCATTTAGTTCTCTACATTTGGTATTGATGAAGGTCATACCGTCATGCTTCTTAGTGTGAATGTGCAAACAGAGCTGACGAGGTGTAGGGTTTATGCCCATAGACTTTTCCTACATCAGAATAAAATGTTATAAGTAAACTACCATTGACAAAGATTATGGAAGAATTTCCTCTATTTTATAATATTTACCCTCTGTTTAACAAAGGACACAACCATATATGGCATCAGACTTTTGTAACATTATCATTCTCCATAATACACATATTTTCATTCCAAAATTCACACATAAGTTAAATTGAAAAACATCAAGTTAAAAAAATCAGAATATAAGTGTAAAGTGTATATACTTACAAGTCTCTCTGCATGCTCGTGGTGAGTAATAGATCCTCCAGTGTGTACGGGAAGACTCTCTCCCACTAATCCTCCAATCTATTGGTAGAATTATGCTCCAAAATGGACATTGTCTTGGGTGATGTCCAATACACTGCTAACGACTTCATATTTCTTCATAAATATAAGGAGGTCACATCAAATTTAGAATTTTTAAAAAATTCTTTCTCAAAAAGAGGGAAAACGTATGATAAGTACTTAAAACCTATAATATTAATCTAATTAATGCATAAAATTAATTAAAAACATATTTTTTGTACCTCAAACTCCTAATAATAAAAATTCTTTGTTGCTTGAGAGATATTCTTCCATATATAACCCTCAAGATGAATTTTCTCCTTGAATTTGGATGTCACGTTTTTTAAGCACAGTCTAGACATAATCAACCTCATATAAAAATAAGTTTATATCAATTTTAAATTTAAACCTATAACTTAATTATAAACATATGGTGTTCCATGTATTTTCACTTACAAATTATTAACAATTGTGATATAAGTTCTTTCGTTAACTCCCTCAGCTTCAGGCTAGAGGCCACCTCCTTCATTCTCATCGTTTACCCCTGATATCTCTGTCAATATAAGGTTTGGTGGATGGTGTAGTAGCAGGTACCAAAAGTGATGCCTTATCTTTAAGTGTAGCAGCTGGAGGTACAACATCTGACTTTGTTGCAGTTGCAGAATGTGATGCTTCACTTGAAAGGTAACTGTCTCCAAATTGTGGTCTGAACCTTAGTTGCATCATATCCTGTTTTATTTTTGGTGGTATATTTTAACCTCAAATTTATATTTTATTGAATATTCTAGAAATATAACAATTCTAATTCAATATATAACAATATATTGTTGATTCAATAATTGACTTATTAAAT
>JANKYF010000184.1:7097-21897 GCA_029829435.1 Erythroxylum hondense
AAAAATAATTTTAATAAATTTACCAACGAAAAATAAAGTTTGTCGATAAAATTTATTCAATTTACCGACGGATAACCAGTGTCGGTAATTAATGTTATCGTTAACTCACAGATAGAATAATCTTGTCCGTCGGTAAAAAAAAATTAAAAAAAATCCTGTCCGTCGATAATTAATGTTGTCATTAACTTTAAAAAAAAAACCCATTGACAAAGTGTTTGATTCATTGCATCAATAAGACTTAGGAATTCAGTCTTAAACGGTCTTTGTCTTTTAACTTTAAGTTTTCTGATTTCTAATTTGTTCTTTGCTTTCAAACCAACAAGTTTCTCCATCCGTTTCATGCTTTCTTCATTTTAAATCCTTCTTGACACTGGTTTGTCAATGCGCGTTGGGCAACTTCCAATTCAAGAGGGCCCAGAGTCATATATGTAGCATCAACTCATTTACTTGTTTGACACAAGCAAACTACATGTGGTTTAAAAATCAACATCTGAGATAATCCAGTCAACTTTTTGGGACCTTTTAAGGAGGGTTCATCATTTAATTTGACCCTGAACTAAAAAAATCTACCCACTACGAGTTGTCTCTAATCTTCATTCGTCAGCCAAATGATCATTCATGACAGCGAACAAGGTAAAATCTGCAAACTGTGGCAAGTAAGCTATTATCTTATCACTTGGACCTCCGTAGGTTATCATAAAAAGTGGAAATCCCCCATCGAAGCAATCCTAATTTGGGCATCAAGTAGTTATCGTTCCAATGGGGTTTCACCAAACAATACAATTTAGGTAACTCCAAAGAGAAATTATTGAAAAGCTAGTCTTATGTTATTTATCTTTGTCTTACCTAAGCCTATACGTAAATGCCAACTCGTAAGGAACTGTCTGGTTGATCTAACTGCCTTGAACTCTTTCTTAGTCGTGGTTGGTGAGTTTTGAGGATTATAGTCCTTCCTATTAGCAGAACTCGTCAACCACATTCACAAATGCATATTTGGAAACTGTACAGGCAAGTTGGTGTAACACAGGAACTACAAAATGTGTGTAATGGCCTATAGCTAGCTAGCTGGCTACAGCCATGCACGTGTATCGTAAGCATGCTGGAGTGTCGGCATCGAATTGACAGAAAGATTTGGAAGGCAATCGGACATCTGATTATGACCCCAAACCACTTAAAAAATGAATGTACTAACTGAGACTTTGGTGTCATGTAACTTTCTCAAACGCACCTAACTAAACCAAATGAATTGCGGCCTGCCACATCTTAAAAGCAACACTGACTTTACATTAACATGTCAGCTCACCAAAAATGCTCAATGCTCTGTGCTATGGCCTGTATTCTTATGTAGCCGGTGCTTTTGGTCACTGTATATTATTACTAGTTTCAAGCATGCAATACGTAACAGAACTAAACTTTTGACCCCACGATTGGGTGATATCTGTAACTGCTTTTGTGATTGTAATTTGATGATGGGACAACCACATGAATAGGATTTGGAGCTGTAAGTACAAACACAAGAACAGGGTTGGCAGCTGTGAGTATTTGGCTATTTGCAGCTTCTGTCTGGTAAGAAATCAAAGCTGGCAACTGCTCTAACAGTTCGTATTCCTGACTCAACTAGTACAGTTCAGCGCCAGGCTTTCCTAGATCTGGTCAAGCTGAGTTTGTTCGTAAGTCTAACTTTGAAGTTGTTCAGTAACTTTGAAGTTGTTCAGTAGCCTAATCAAAATTAATAATTAGTATGACGGACTGCAACGTTCCACCTCCATAAACATGGTCCGAAAGTCAATCTTAAGCCTTTTCTTTTCCCTTAATCTTCTGTAGCTCTGTTTTACTATCATGATTAGTTTTACTAGTGCACTTTGGTCTTACGAACAGAACATGATGGGAATTAAAATTAATCACATCGTAATTGAAACAACAAGGCACTGCCGCGTGCACTTCACTTTAATGATGTGAGAGGGCAATTGCTTTTCCTTTCCAAACTAGGTACAGCAAATCCACTGTTAAAGCTATACAGATTATAAATACTACGGACATATAACTTCACAGAGAGGCCTACACAATGAGGCTCGCATGGGACTATCCAATACTTTAGACACACACATATATATATATTCAGTACCAAAATAAGCACTACTCGAGGGCCTGAAGCCAAAAACTTAAAAGAAAAAGATGCGATAAATCAGGAAATGTTCCCAACAGAAGGAGAGATATTTGCGATAACCCTGATCAGCAGTGCAGCAGCGTATATACAGTTATAAAGCCTTTTCTTTTTTAATCTTCGTTGATCTAAAAGAAAAAGAAGAATGTGTTGAGTGGCGATCTAAGCTTTCTTATATTATTCTAATTGGTGATCAATCAGTGGTAGGAGTCTTGAAGAGGTCAAGACGTGTATCTCCCAACCTAAGAGAGTATGCTGCTTTCTTGAACTCACTCCAAGTAAAGGGCTTGTACAGACTTGGATTGTTTGGCGAGACTACTTCAGGGAGAGGAGAGATCCATGTGTTAAGCGATGGTGCTCCAAAGAACATCATTGACATCCTTGTCTTGTGTGAGTTGGCCAGTGCCCTGTGTCTCACGCTCACAAACCTCCCATTTGTTAGAACCTGAACAATTCAACATCGGTGTTAGAACTTCGGTCAAAGAAATGTTAGTAATAATCATCTTCTTCCTTGTTATTACTAACCTGCAAGGCGTCCCCAACAATCACGTAAAATCCAGCGGGGTCGGGAGGGACTGGGACCCAGAAACCATCTTGCAGCTGGATTTGGAGCCCTGCGACGTCGTTTGATCGGAGGATAGTCAACATTTGCGGGTCGGAATGCTCTCCAAATCCAATCGTTTTGGGGGACGGGTCCCACTCCTTGACGTCATTGACTGCGGGATAGTGATTAATCCTGATAAGTGAATCGCTCTGGACGTCCCTGATTAGCCTGCTCAACACGTGCTTGTCCAGGACCCACAAGCCCTCAGCCACTAGATCAAGAATCTCACATGTCAATTCTTTAACTGACTGCACGTAATCATTCGCTGCACAGCTGCAAGATTTGTGAAGCCCTGTTACTTCGGGAGCACAATCAGGAAACAGAAATATGTTGCACCATTGGCTTATAATTATAAGTCTACATCTCCTGTCTAATATTATAGTATTTTATTGTGTTCATTGAATCTCAGTCATTTATTTATGTAGGTCTCGCGTGAGTCCCGCAAAATAAATAACTGAGATTTTATGGGACAGAATAAGACAGAGTAATATTAGACAGAAAATCTTGTCCATGTAATTACAAGATTGAATTAAGGATAGATTATTCTAGCTTGTTAGTTGTTACTATGATAATACGAAAATGGGCATACATATGTATGTCAGACTTAAGTAAAGACTGTATTACTTCAATAGTAGGTCATTTTTAACATGGTAAACTTCTAACAGAAAAAAGAACAACATCAGTAAATTAATGTTGACTCTACAAAGCTAGTTCCTAAGATTGTTTCCTAAAGTAGGGCGTTGTAGGGCCCATCTGATAAAACAAACATGTCCTTGTTTGGACAAATTGTTGACGGTACATAAAAGCAAAGCTAGGTCGAAACCAGACATCTTAGGAGAAAATATCGTTGTTAACCTCTACGTATATATGTTAGTGTTGCACGTGTAGTTTTTGAGTTTTGACAGCTCTAAGTCCTAATTACACTCAAATTCAACTTGCATCGAAGGCTGCCTCTCACAACAACCGAAAAGGATATATCTATTGAATGAAAGAGAGCTAACTGAGATTAAGAAAAAGGAGATGATAGAACTAACTATCTCATGAAGGATGTGCAAAAGAATGGTCGATTTCAAGCGTCCATTCGGTTCTATTTTGGTGGGCTGAATTCTATATCATGTTGCAGAGTTCGTGGGATTAAAATAATCAAACCAAATTGATTACATAAGATGAGGTAAACCATTTGAACATATTATATTGCCTAAAACAAGATTAATCAATAATTATAACTTGTATACTATGTGTGATTCAACCCTTTCTTTTTCATAAAGGGAAGATGTCATTTTCTAGGATACCAAGCCTTTTACACTAAAATATGTTCCATCATTTGATATAATCAATCTCGCTTATCCACCGGCCCTAGTTCCATAACTCAAAACTTCTTAATGAATAAAAACTACCGTTACTAAATCAAGGAATAATAAGGAAGAAAGCTGAAAATGAATCAACTCTCCAGCATAAACCACGCCAGCAACCTGCATGACTTTGATGAAGCAACAACTAATGCCATTTTCTGCTGCAATCTCATTGTTTTTATCACCACGACTCTTTGCCTTCTGTGAATATAAAGCCTAAACTAATGGGAAAAGTGGGATTTTGCATGGATAAATAATATATCTCTGCCTTAGAGATAAAAACACAAGACAAATTACTGGAAATATGTACCTGAATTCTACAGGGTCATTGGAGATTGTTTCCGATCTCTTTGAAATGTACAGGCGGTTGGCCTCAAGGAGAAGATATTCAAGCTCGCCAGTGTCCCCATTTCGACCAATGTTTTTGCAGCCATAACCAAAAGGATTTGCAGGTCCAGCGCGTTGCTTCTCTGAGGCTGGTTTGGAGAAAAAATCAACGGCTTCATCCTCCAACCTCTCTACGATCTCCTTATCAATCCCATGATTTGTGACCTTGAAAAAGCCGTACTCTTGGCATGCCTTAATGATCAACTCAATTACAACCGACCTGTCCTGAGACAGATCAACAGTAGGGATCCCTACTGCCATTGTTTTCCTACTTCTGCCTGGAGTCGGAGAAAGCATTACCATTCTTCTTCCCTGTAAGCGAGAAAAGAGAAGCTGTGATCTTGAAGCAATTGAGTTTAGACTTGAGCTTTAGAGGTATATATCTATGAATGTTTGGGGTGGTACACCCTCTTTATATACTTGCCTAAGGAGGCTGTAGATGTATATACGATCATTTTTAATAGGTCGTCATGGACTTAGTGTCTACCGAAAATTAACATTATTTTAATTGATAAAAAAATAAAAACAGAACATACGAATCATATGGTAAACCATAATCCGTGGACCCCAAGTAAATGTTTGTCTTGCGAGGTAGAACACTTTGGGTTAATTAAGGTTATAAATTAGTACGGTGAATTTGGGAGATGTAGACTTTGTAATGTATGACAGTCCAAAGCAGAACATTAAAGAAAACCAGAAGGATTAAAAAAAAAAAGCTGATGTTGATCAATTACGGATGCTTCGCTTTTAACAGCAGTGTGAAAGCTGGAGCTGCTAGGGAACCTGATGCTGAGCAGAGGGGAGTCAGTGATTAATCATCAACTGAACAATCTAGAGAGTGTGAAGACTCTTTGTGCGCAGAAATGTACAGGCTACGTAGAACCTGAAGGATCTTGGAGTTCCAGATTTACATCCTCTAGACTCTTAAGATAGGGTCGTAGGGGTTTAGGATTAGTTTCGCTAAATCAAGATACCTAATGTAATAAAAAAAAAAAAAGGAGAAGAAAAGTCTTATCTTCACGCACGCAGAAACTGGGCACGTGGCTGGGCGAATAGTGAGAGGTTGGGTTTCATATATATGGTGAGAGGTGGCTTACATTAGGTAGGGAGGAAGTTGGGGCCAACCTGGTAGCGGCTGTTTGTCTCCTCTAATTGTCAATTTCTGGCAATAAACCTCATTGGCCCTCTTCATTTACACTTGACGTTTTCCTTTCTTATGTGTAGTTAAGCACAAGTTTTTTAATTAAGATGGAATTTAATTGTCAATTCATGTTCAAATTAAGTATAACTGCACAAGTTGGTCCGAATTTGGTTCGATTATATATGATTGCCAGTTGCTTTTAACACACCGGCCAGATATTCAGGTTAAATGGCTAAGTCATTAGTCTAATGTCTTAGCTCATCGATTAGCTCGTCATTTCCTTTCGTTTTTCTCTAGTATGTTTACCAATTTTTCCTCAAAAAACTGCATAACAATATACAAGCTGTAATTAAATAAAATCATAGATTGTTTATACAAGCTGTAATTAAATAAAATCATAGATTGTTTAAGACCTCTGTGATTCCGCCTTCTTATCTGTATCCATTGACAAATGAAGGAATATTATATGAACTTACGGAATCATAATAACACATAAATGCTTCATCAAAATCATCTCAAATTGTCTTTGGTGATTTCGACAATGCATTTTATATTTACGAGATTGGAAAAACTTTCCTTAGACTGTTCGATGAAGTTTTGATCGGAAATTTCTTAGTACGTATGAGATATGCAACTCCAAGGAAAAGAAATGGTCAAGTAATACAGTTGTTTATGAACTAAGGGGTGTCGAACTAAACAAGAAAAAGAAGACTGCAAGAAAACATAAGGCTATGTACATGTGTTTACAAGGCCAATTAAGGCATAATCGGGTGAGATTCGTTGGATTAACGTAAAAGCATCTACGTACCGTACGTGTAGTGTGAAAAGAGAACAGCGTAAATAATAACATAGTTTCCCTTGTGTGAATCGTTTTTATAATTGTAGCCGCTGCGTCATGCATGGTTTATCTCTTTTTCTATAAAAAGAACGATTCGAATCGTTATTTCTTGCAGGACGGTGAAAGCAACCATTGTATGGAGGTATACATTCCATGCGATCGGGACTCGAGACAAACATAAAGGAGCTTTATTACATTCTCCAATAAAGTAACGTATAGGACTAAACAGTACTTGAGATTGCAACACAACTTCATGTAAGCACGAAAATATGGCGAAATTTTTTATTAACACAAAATGAAACAACTCTAAGAAAACACAGAACGAAATGAAGTTTTACCACTAAATTGGACACGATTATTATGAAATTAAAGATACTCTTATAAGTCAAATACTAATTAAATTGTCTTATTAACACAATTAGGGATTAGGCCTGGCCCAAATCTCAGTCCAACCTAACCACTTATGCCTGAGCTCGAGTCTAATTCGGCCTAATCTAATTTTATTTATTAATTAATTAAAAATAAAAATGACGTCAATTTTTGCAAAAATGACATTATTTTTCTTATAATTGTCAGACCTTGGATTTGGATAGTTTAAGCCTGAGACTTAATTTTTAAAACATAATTAGACTCAAAAATTAGTCAATCCAAGTTTGACCCGTTGATCTCAAGCCAGATCCGGGATGAACGCAACACAATAACTTGGTAAGAATCCCAATACTGACTTGATAAGATACCTAGTACTCACAAGTTTAATGTGAAAACGCCTAATATAAGGATCAAATTGTTGAGTATTGTTTCAAAGTCAGAAATGGTAGTTTCTCAAAATCAGAAATGATAGCTTGCTTTCGATGATTGATGAATCAAAAATGGTGACTTGTTTTTCGGTGAATTTCAGTGCAGCTGGCCATCACCTTCACCCTCACCCATTGACTTCTCTATAAAAGAGAAGCAACAACAACGAAAGAAGGTGTGAGAAGAGAGCAGAAGATTTCTAGTGTGAGAGAGAGCAGAAAAATTTCCATAAGCGAAAAGAGAGTAGAAGATTTTTAGTGTGAGAGAGCAGAAAAATTTCCATAAGCGAAAAGAGAGTAGAAGATTTCTAGTGTGAGAGAGCATAAAAATTTCCGTAAGTGAGAAGACAGTAGAAGATTTATATTGTGAAAGAGTAGAAAAATTTCCAGAAGTGAGAGAGAGCAGAAATTTCTAGAGGGAGAGAGGAAAAAACATTTATATATTTTTTGTTTCCTCTTCCTAATAGGAGTGGGTGCGCTTGGGTTAATTTGGGTCTTATGAGAAATTGAGTGATAAACATCTTGATGTTTTATTTTTCACTCCAAAATTTATCAATATTTATGCACAACAAGTGGTATCAGAACTCCAATTTTTTAGACCGGAGTGTTGTAGGAGTGAAAATCTGTTGAAGCTGCAGTGTCGGTAAATAGTATTGGTGAATAGTGTCGGTGCTATAGTTTTCGTGAACAGTGTCGATACTACAGTCCCGTGAACAGTGCTAATGTTACAGTCCCCGTGAACAATGTTGGTACTACAGTCCCCGTGCACAATGCCTGTGTTACAGTCCTATACTACAATATTGTGAATAGTATCATAACTACAATTTGTGTGAACAGTGATTACAAACAGTACGTATTTGTGAATAGTAGCGAGTAGATGACTGGAGATAAAGACGAGCCTGTTAAGAGGGAATAGATATCGTTATCATCGACACCTACATCCAATAGACATCCAGTCGCTACTATAAGGTTAGAGGTTGATAAATTCAATGGCTCTAATAATTTTGGTATGTGACAATGTGAAATTATGGATGTATTGTATCAACAAGAGTTGGATATGATTCTGGAACATAAACTCGAAGATATAGATAACAAGCAGTGGATACAAATTAATCTCCATACTTGTGTCTCTATTCGATCATTCCTTAATAAGGAGTTAAAATATCTTTATATGAAAGAAACTTCTGCAAAGGAGTTATGGACGAAATTCGAGGAAAAGTATATGATCAAAAGCTCAGAAAATCGGGTCTTTTTGAAGAAGCGACTCTTTCTTTTTCAATATCGTCCAGGTATTTCTATGCACGAACACCTAAATAATTATAATAAAATACTTGCTAATTTAGCAAAACTTAATGTAAAAATTCTTGATGAGGATACGACACTCTGTTTGTTAAATTCATTGCCTGATGAATATGATCATTTTACAACTACTTTGTTGTATGAAAAATTCGAGGTAGAACTTGGTGAGGTTTTTATGGCATTGGTGAATCATGAGTGTCGTAAGAAGGAACTGAAGATTCACAATTCACAAACTGAGGCACTTACTGCAAGGGGACGAATAGAGGAAAGAAAACATGGAAAGCGGGTAAAATCTCGTTCAAAGTCACGAGGGAAGTTTCCTGTTAAAGATGAATGTGCCTTTTATCACCAAAAGGGTCATTGGAAGAAAGACTGCCCCAAATTGAAGAACAAAGAGAAGGAAAAAGTGGGCTCTGTAGTAAATGTTGCAAAATCTGGAGATGATGATTTCGAGTTTGCTTTGACTAGTTCATCTGCTGATGGTCACTCCAAGGAGTGAATTTTGGATTCAGGTTGCATTTATCATATGTGTCCCATTCGAGAATGGTTCTCTAGCTTCCAAGAGCTGGATGGTGGAGTTGTTTTGATGGGAAGTAATAATACGTGCAAAACACAAGAGATAGGCAAAATCTGTTTGAAGATGCACGATGGAACAGTCAGATAATTAAGTGATGTTCGATATGTACCGGATATGAAGAAGAATCTTATCTCATTAGGAGCATTGGAATCCAATGGTATCAAGATCACCATGGAAGGTGGAGTTCTTAAAGCTACGTACGGGGCATTGGTAGTGATGAAAGGTACAAGACGAAATAATTTATATTTTTTGCAGGAGAGTACAGTTACTGGTGGAGCAGCTATCACTGAATCTGCTGACATAGATAGCTCAGACATTACAAGGTTGTGGCATATGCGTCTTGGGCATGCTGGTGAAAAAGCATTGCAAGGATTCGTGAAGCAAGGCTTATTGAAAGACGCAAAGGCATGTAAATTGGAATTCTGTTAATACTGTGTATTGGGTAAGCAAACTAGAGTGAAATTTGGCACTGCTATTCACTACATTAAAGGCATTCTAGATTATGTTCATATTGATGTTTGGAGACCTTCTAAGAATGCATCTTAGGGAGGTAGCCATTATTTTGTCTCCTTTATTGATGACTTCTCTAGAAGAGTATGGGTGTACACCATAAAGCATAAAGATGAAGTCGTAAAGATATTTCTAAAGTAGAAAAAGATGATTGAAATGCAAACCGGTCGAAAGATCAAGACTCTTAGAGCAGATAATGGTGGTGAATATAAGTTTGATCCTTTTTTGGAGGTTTGTCAAGATGAGGGTATTGTGAGACATTTCACGATTAGGGAGACACCACAACAGAATAGGGTGGCAAAGAACATGAACTGTACTTTACTTGAGAAAGTTTGGAGTATGTTGTCTAATGCTGGTTTAGGCAAGGTGTTTTGGACTTAGGCAATTACTTATGCAAACCATATTATTAAATGGTTGTCTACTACTATGAACAAAGGTAAAACACCCATAGAGGTATGGTCTGGTAAACCTTGTAATGATTACAAGCATTTACACATATTTGGTTGTCTTGCTTACTATCATGTCAGGGAAAGCAAGTTAGATCTAAGAGCAAAGAGAGCTTTATTTATGAGCTTTAGCATTGGCGTGAAGGGATACCGACTTTGGTGTCCAAATGAGAAGAAATTTGTTGTAAGCAGAGATGTAACTTTTGATGAGACTGCTATGGTTAATTAGAACAAGCATAAAGGAGAAATTGAAGCAATCAAGACCATGAGTAGTTCAAAGCAGGTGGAATTATTGAAGACCCCAATTGATCTAGTAAGGTCTGATGTTATAGACACTAGTCCTATAGTTGATTTTGATGATAAGGACGAGGATAATGAAGAGGAGGTACCTACCCAAGAACCACCACAGCAACAAGATTCTATTGCAACCAGAAGATCAAGAAGGGAAATTCAAAAGCCTGCTCAGTTTACTAATATTGTGGCATATGCAATTCCGGTTATTGAAGATAATATTCCATCCACCTACAAAGAAGCTATCAGGATTTCAGAGAGCATGGAGTGGAAGAAATCTATAGATGAGGAGATGAAATCTCTTCATAAAAATAAGCCTTGGAAGCAGGTTCAGTTACCAAAAGGGAAGAAAGAAATTGGTTGTAAATGGGTATAAGCTAAGAAGATGAAATCTTTAGGAAAGATAATGTAAGATTCAAAGCCAGATTGGTAGCTAAAGGCTATGCTTAGAAGGAAGGCACTGACTACAATGAGGTATTCTCTCCTGTAGTAAAAATATTCTTCCATTTGTATCTTGTTGGCTTTGGTTGTGCAGTTTGACCTTGAGTTGGCTCAACTTGATGTCAAGACGGCGTTCTTACATGGTAATTTGGAGGAAGATATTTTTATGTCTCACCCATAAGAGTTTACGGTTGTTAGCAAAGAAAATTGGGTTTGTAAATTGCAAAAATCATTGTATAGTTTGAAGCAGTCTCCAAGACAATGGTACAAGCAATTTGATAAGTTTATGATCGAGAAAAAGTACACAAGAATTCATTATGATCATTGTGTATACTTTTGTAAGCTACAAGATGGAACCTTTATTTATTTGCTTTTATATGTTGATGATATGCTTATAACATGTAAAAGCAAAGTGGAGATTGAAAGATTGAAGACTCAACTGAGTAATGAATTTAAGATGAAGGACTTGGGAGAAACTCAGAAGATACTAGGTATGGAAATTGAAAGAGATAGAGCAAAATACAAGATTGGTCTGTGTCAAAAGCCGTATTTGAAGAAGGTATTTAACGTTTCGAGATGAATGAAAATTCAAAACCGGCCTGATATTTTACATGCTGTTAGTATTGTCAGTAGATATATGCATAATCCAGGAAAAGAGCATTGACAAGCTGTGAAATGGATTCTACAGTATATTCTGGGTACTATGGATGTTGGTTTATTATTTCAACAAGATGAAGTTATTGGTCAATGTGTTGTTGGATATATAGATTCTGATTACGTAGGTGATTTAAACAAGCGTAGGTCCACTACAAGTTTTGTATTCACTCTTATTGGAGGGCCATTGAGTTGGAGATCAACTTTGCAATATACAGTTGCTTTATCAACTACTGAGGCAGAATGCATGGCAATAACAAAAACTATTAAAGAAGCCATCTGACTTTAAGGGTTGCTTGATGACTTAGGGGTCCATCAGGACCATATGGATGTTCATTGCGATAGTCAGAGTACTATTTATTTAGCAAAGAATCAAGTTTATCACGCATGTACAAAACACATTGATGTGAGGTGTTATTTTGTTTGTGAGATTATTGATGAGGGAGACATTCTTCTTCAAAAGATTGGGACTGTTGACAATCCTACTGATATGTTAACAAAACCAGTTTTGTTACTCAAGTTTAAGCATTGCTTACACTTGATTGGCATTTGTAAAATTTGTTGATTGCCCCGCAGGAGATTGGGAGACGACCATTGAGAATTCCATTTCGAGAATTTGAGCTAAGGTAGAGATTGTTGAGTATTGTCTCAAAGTCAGAAATGATAGCTTGCTTTTGGTGATTAATGAATCAGAAATTGTGGCTTATTTTTCTGTAGATTGCGGTGCAGCTAGCCTTCACCTTTACCTTCACCCATTGACTTCTTTATAAAAGAGAAACAACAACAACGAAAAAAGGTATGAGAAGAGAGCAAAAGATTTCTAGTATGAGAGAGAGCAGAAAAATTTCCAAAAGTGAGAAGAGAGCATAAGATTTTTAGTGTGAGAGAGAGTAGAAATATTTCCAGAAATTACAAGAGAGCAGAAGATTTCTAGTGTGAGAGAGAGCAGAAAAATTTCCAGAAGTGAGAGAGAGCAAAAATTTCTAGAGGGAGAGAGGAAAAATACTTTTTTTTTTGTTTTCTCTTCCTAGTAGGAGTGCGTGAGTTTAGGTTTGTTTGAGTCTTATGAAAAATTGAGTGATAAATATTATTGTATGTTTTCATTAATCATATTGAAATATTTAGTCGTCTCCAAACTAAACGTAAGCATTACAAACTAGTATAAAAATTTTGATGTTCTTGTTGATATTTTTTTCTCTCCAAAATTTGTTAACGTTTCCGCGCAACACAAATCGCCTGTTCTTGTTAATTACTTTATTCCATAAAAATCTATCAATTCAATAAATAAAACACACAAAAATTGAATGAATAAGATGTCGACAGGCACGCCAAATTTCGGAACAAAGAATCTTGCGTCCCTAGTGCATACATTTCTCTTTAGGTAATAAACAATATTTTATGAAACTTTTAGGCATATAAAAAGATAGTAATGTCACGTATCATTAAGTTGATAAGAAAGATGGAAAGACATCGAGATTCCAATGTTTGTCAATTAAAAAATGACTGCTGACGCGTTCTTCCATTTACCAAGTAGGTAGCGACTTTTAAGAATCCCTCTACTTTGCATTCACGTTCATTATTTTGTCAAAGTCGAAAATAGGCGTAAATTGACCAGGAGCGGTGAAAACATTAGAAGCTAACATTAAGTTAATGACAGATTTAGACCAGGGCTTTGGTCTGGCTAGCTAGGCATCTAGAAGCATACCATGCAAGTGCTTGCTCTATTCATACCTTGAAAACTTCAAATTAGGTAGATGAATAGGAACCAAAGCAATTGATCACGGTTGAAATAATACTTTATCCACTCCTCACAGGATGTTAACATCCTAGGAAAGCATGTTCGGATCAGGTTAAGTAATTTATACCAAACCTTAGAAATTAAATTGAACTAGTCTTATTCTTTTCTCTTCATAAAATCTCATTTTATGTGCATGAAAACCTCTAAATTTGTTTTTTTTCTTATCAATAAAAATTTGTCTAAATTAATTCATTGTAAGTATAGTATTAGGTGCGCCAAGCTAAGTTAGGGGAACTTAGACACTTATGACATCAAAAGGGACCCTTGATCAAACTCAAGACTTGTCATACGGGAACTTGGAAGATACGCAAGTGTATTATGATTGTAAACAGAAAGGAATAAAACAGAAACTGGGACCATTCGTTTTATATGACCAACAAAGCAGAACCAACTACTTAAACTAGACTTAATCCCATTACGAAACTGCAGTTGGTCACCCATATGGCTTAGAACTACAACAACTATTTAATTCAACCTTTACGAACTGCGAGTGTCCAAAAGATCTCATCTAAGTGTGTGCCCGTGCACACATTTTATCATACACAAAAAGAACAAAGTGAAAATGGAGTTGGGAATCTTTAATTGTTAAGACTTCTGTTATAAAGAAATCAGATCAGAATGCGGGTTTTGTGGGTGAGCACCGCTAATCTGCTTGACTTTTCCTCTTCAATGTCACATTATTCCTTGTTCTTTATTCCTTTATTGAAACATGTCAGGTATCATATTGATTCTTAAGACGTGTTGTCTTCTAAAGTCTAAAACCTTAGATCTACCTGCCGATTTCAAGTGAGGCAGTTCAGGAGGCTGATGTCGGGATTCCACAAGAGACATGGTTCCTGGAACACAAGATAATCTCGTCGCATTGTAGACAGCTAAATTTCGAACTTGTCGACAACAAGTTACGAACTTTTTGTTGCAATGTGGGCACTTTTCCTGTTTAAGTTAATCACTATATTAGACTTTGTTTCTTCTTATTTTTATAACTTAAAAAAAACCATTAAATTTTTCATTTAATTTATCATTAACTAAATATATATTGTTTGATATTTATTACTGATAAAAATTATGAATAAGATAATAAAATTAATATTTATTTTAAAAATAAAATAGTTTTCAAATTTGATAACTATTTAGTTATTGTATTTTAAACTTAAGGTATCTGAAAATACATATATTTCAAATAACATTGGTTTCAATATTAAAAATAAATATTAGTTTATAATTTATAATTTTATAGTTTTTAATAAAATATAATAAATTATTATTTATTAATAGATATTGGTTCAGTCGGATTCTGGTGAAGCTGGGCATTACCGCTTGGATCCATGAGATTGGTTGATTACGGCATGAAGATTCATGCAAAACAACAAAAGTACGTCGGGGGTTGTTTCCCGATAAGTCCCTCCGACGCTCAAGTTAGTCTTTTTGGTGAGAGTTTTGGTGGTTAAAAGCAAAGAGAATCAGGGTTCTAATCTCGTACCTGTATCGTGGTAAAGTAGTACCT
>JANKYF010000188.1:0-11571 GCA_029829435.1 Erythroxylum hondense
TTCTCCTCTTCTTCACCTTGTGCTCTCCAAGAATAAGGTAAGAGCTAGCACTCTCTTCTTTATTCTAGCTATTTCCGGATCAAAGGGTTTGATTCGGTTAGGTTTTTCGACCTCTGCGTGGATACCGTTAGAGACGGTCTCCTTTGGTCGTTATGGTTTGAGAATTATGGTATCTCTTTGTATAGACATATAGATCCTGGACTTCGGGAACGTCCCGGAACAATTTTTTTTGTTTTCCGCACCGTGTGTATGTGATGCACGCATTGGGATTTTCCTACATAATTTTGGCTTATCCGTCAACCAATGTATCATATCAATGGACTAATGTAGGTTAGAGAAGGTGAAAATAGTTGACAATGTCAACTACTGGTCAATCAATATATTTCAAAACTACTTTTCTGAAAACAATTTTGAAGTCTTTAGGTTTGTTCTAACATAATATAAATAAATGAGAATAATAAGATAGATAGAGGGACGCAAGAGAAGCCAATCTAAAAATGAGAAAAGGGAGATTTCAGTGTGATCAATCAATATCCATAAGAAATTAGGTAATATTTGGTCAAGTTTTCCCTTCAAAAAAAGGACTTTCATGTCCATTACTATGAGTATTAGGTGACATTATGTCAATTAGGTTTGTAGGATTGTGTGTTTGATTAAGTATTTGTTATTGATTGTCACATCATATATTTTACAAATATTTTCAAGCTTTTATTTATTAAAATTAGGAAATAATGGTATAAATCTATATAAGGGATATAATAGTTAGATTTTTGTAAAACTAATATGTTTGAGAGTTTTAAATTAAAATTGTGAGTATGATTGTGTATGATAATTCATATGTAGTTATGTTTTAAGTGATTTGTGGTTAGGGTGTCACAGATATATAATATATGATGGATTATATACAATTTTATGTCATAAAATTGGTGCCTTGGGTATGATTTTTTTTCTTTTTCTCTGGATGCATATGGTAATTAATGTGTGGCTTAGGTGAGTTATGTTTTATATGATGCATATGGTGAGTTATGGATGGTTAGGTCAATGCAGATATTGACTAGTGATTGGAGCCAACGCCTAGCTCCCAATGGGGGCATAAACTAATTCATTTTTATGGCGAATGTCTGAAGTCAGATTGGAGCAAAGCCAACTTGTAATTTTTTTTAATGTGATACAAATAAGATATTGATAGTTAGATGATTGACTGATTTTAAGTTTTTCAATGTTGAATTAACTGTAAATGCACGATATAGTTATAGCTAGCACAGGCAACTACGAGTCGATCCTACAAAGATAATGATTACTAGTAATTACCATTATCTTATTATCTAATCTACAAAATTGAGTGTTGGAGGTTTTTAACTAAAAATAATACTTAAATAGATAAAATGAAATAGGAACCAATAACGAGCAGAGAACAAAGAAAATCGCTTAGAAAATAATCAATATCAAGAATTAGTGTTGCTGGACCCCGTTTCTAGAGCCCAACAATCATTCTGAATATCATAACATGTGAGTGTATTTTTCTGTAGGGTTATCTCAATGAAATCTCCTTAGTCATCATTCTCATAACATCTCAAATCACAAGGGCGAGCTCACACCAATCAAACACCCGAATCACCACTTGAAGCTTTTAGAACAATTGTAGCTCCATGTATCTAGGTTATTTTGAAAAAATAATAATCTCATTCAGAGTTCTATAGATCAAGATATGATTAAAATACTGAAGGATGTTCAGTAAACAACCAATTCATACTCTCCTAATCAATTCCCTCAATTTCTCTCTATCAATCTTTTGCAAATCAACACCAATGGATACCAATGTTTATGGAGAGGTAGACAAATGTGTGGGAAATCTATTGGTTCAAGAATCACTTCATTTTGAGGTCGGAGGATGAAGTTATGTCCAAAAGAAACAAGCATGTTTATATGCTCAATCGTATTATACCTATCTTGGTACAATTAGCATAACTTTCTCTATAAACCTCTGATTGAGTTCATTCTTAAATGGTTTGAAAGAGAACTTTTAGGTCTATAACTTTTATGAGATCAAAAAGCAAGATTTTACTATTTAGAGGGTTAAAATCGCTGATTTACTATAGCTATCCCGTGCAAACGGACATACATGTTTGCCTAATGGACATTGTCGAGCTTGGGGGAGTTTTTACACCCGAGAAGGTCCGTTTAACGGACATTCACTAGGTTGAGGGTGTTTTTACACCCAAAAAGGACCATTTAATGGACCTAAAGTCCATCTAATGGACATATGTGGCATAAAACTCCCTCTAAAGCCTCTCCAATGGTTCCTACATCCACTCTAACATTCCTTTCACTCATAATCTTCCCAAACTCATTCCTTCTAATGCAATATCACTCCTTAAACATTCAATTACCAATTTGGTTATATTAAACTCCCAAATCCCAACTCAAACGACTCATCACATCCAACCAATTCTCAAAACTTACTCTAGCTGTCCTATATGCATCCTATGCAGCATCATCACTTATATTGATCGTATCTCTTAGCTCCGATATCCAAAAACTTTGTACTTCATATTGTTAGAAAGCTAGAAAGGTAAGCTACGACTTTCATGAAGACAACTTTGGCTAATTCTACCTTAATCGATACAATTTTTCCCTTGAGTTCATAACACAATTTCCACACCTATGAACTTGCAAAATGCAATATCTATTCATATTAATTCAACTACTATATACTTTTCACTAAACTCGTGAATCTCACTTCAAATAATTTATCCCATAAAACCTTTCTAACATATTATTCTAAAACAAACAACAATTTGCAATCTCAACAAAGAAGCATATGCATACACACATTCCACTTCCACAACCATTACCGTCGCAAGCAAGATCTTTGTGGCATTTTTAAACAAATGCCAGATAATTATGGGGATCAAAGGCAGGGCCTTAGCAATAAATTTGACTGACATATGTTATGGCAAATTACAAATTCCTATTTTTTTCGTAAAAAAAAATTACAATTCCTATTACAACAACAGCCATAGCAATTATTCAACTTCAAGGTCTGCTGATCCCAAAGTTAAATTTTGAATGAACATAAGGGTGGCAGAAATCAGGCATCAAACGCAAACACCTGAAGGGTAGGAGTTCCAATGCCTGTTACAACGTAATTAGGATTAATGAATCTCTTACAGACATATCAATCATTTTGTTGTTTCAACAAGAAGTAAAAATATTAATATAGATTATATTACCAGGCATTTAATAGCAGCTACTATACACCATATGCCATCCAATCATTGATCTTCATTTTCAGAGTCCGATTTTGCAAAAACAGGCTCAGGTTGGGTTTGTGCATATGCTGGGGCAATAAACTTGGGATCCTTAGCTGCAGCATCAGCATACTTCAGTATAGCTTCTCTCGGATCTTCTTCCATCCATGTCTCTTTGATCATTCCTCCTTGCTGAAAAAGTTAAATCATGTGTAAATTACTTTCACTTGATTTAGAACACATGACTAAGAAAATTATGTTTAAAAAAAAGTTATACAAGAGGGAGCCTTTACCTTAAGGAGATACTGTGTCAGCAAGCTTCCATTACTCGTACCAAGTCTTCCACCATGACCTGGTCCTGTTATCGGAAGTTCAGGCTTATGGGATTTGAGGGGATCCTTCAAAATCTTCTCTCGCTGACGCTTGCGGCTTGGCTGATCTCTAAACAAGGGCAAGGCATGAGGATTGTGGATAACAGGTTGAATCTCAAAATCGTCCACCGATTTTTGACGAGGTGCACGTGCAACACAGACAAGAGCTCCTCTCTCACTCATTGTTGGATCATACAATATGTGAGTTCCTCCTTGGCTTTTATCTCCGACAGTTGCAAATATCTTTAATCAAAACAAAGCAGACATCATTATAGTTTCTAACTTTGCATACTATCTGTATGAGCAATTTCCTATAACATCATAACGAATAACCCTAATAAATTACTTAATCACACACACATTGATACTCAAAAGACACCTAGGATTGCCCTTATTCTGTTCAAGATCATTATAAACAATTCAATAAAGAAGTATCCCAAGTATTACCTGATTCAGCTTTGGATGCCATGCACATTGCACAACACTGCAAGTTGGGGAAACGCCAACTCTTGAAACAAGTTCAAGTTTTACACAATCATAAAAACAAAGTAAACCTCCAGTTTTGCTGTCCCTCTCAACTGATGTTCCAGTGAAGAAAAGTTGCTCATCTGGACTGAAGGCAATATTTGTTTGAGCATAGTTGTTTGGAAGATCCTCAAACTCCCGAAGAGGCTCTTTAAATTTCCGCATATCCCAAACCTAACAACCATTTCAAATTGCAAAGGTACAACATGTATCAATGAAAAAAACAAAAAAGAAGCGGCTTTAAAAGAATTTTCAATTAATACCTTCATTGAACCATCAAAGCTTCTTGAAAGTAGAATTCGACCGTCACTTGAGAATTTAAGCCTCGTAATATCGTCAGAATGGGCTTTCTCAACATGCATATCTGGCCTGCTTCCCCAACCAGGCTTAAGGTTCCAAATCTAGCAGAATTTATTATGCTACATGAGAAAATTTTCTACTCGAGAAGTCTGAAAAATATGTGATGACAAGAAACTAAAAGCAGGAGAGTACTATGCTGATCTTATCCACTGATGAATACAATGGAAAAGAATAATAGTTTTCTAGCCCTAGCTTGCTCTCATTCATTGAGACGTTAACAGAATATCAAGGGCAGAGACCTGTATAGAACCGTCTCCAATTCCACCGATGATGCATTTGCCTTCACGGTCCCATGCACATGTGGTAACTGGAATTCTTCCTGGCCTAGCTAGCTTTGGTTTGATAACCTAGTCAATCAACAATTAGGAATTTAGTAACCAAGTAAAACTGCATCGTCTTGAAATTCAGACACAATAAAGCCTCATTTCACAGTAAAAACTACTTTGAGGAGATGCTATAAGAACTTCCGTCAATATCATTTGTCAACATATGTTTCCTATGTCAGGTCAAATTGACAATTTGAAGTGTTATCATGAGTTATCCAATAATAAATTAAATCATAAGCTATCAAATTGCTATCACCGTCACCAGCCTGCTAGTCTACATGTGTGCACATTGAAGCAAACATAGAGGACATCTCATTCCAGGACAACAACGAAAATGCATGTCATTTGACCAGTATCGCATGATTTCCTGAAGCAGTTTTCTGATCACGCATATTCACCTGCTTTTGACTTTTAAAATCATTTACATCCCATATACGCAGTGATCCATCCTCTGACGAAGTCAAAATAGTCTCCTTCTTATTAGGATGCCACTCTCCACAAGTCAACCCCGAAATATGACCCTTGGTATTCTTCAAATCACGAATATACATATCACCTTTGACAAACTCACCGAGTGTAAGCCCATCACGATCATATATCTGGAACACAAATTGAAAACGAAATTATGTTTGTGTAACACAAATTATATACTAAATAAACGATGGAAAAGAAAACCTAGGCATTAGCACCTTAGCCTGAGCTGAACCAGTTACACACAAAAATTGGTCAGCAGTAGGACTCCAGCTTAAATTCCGAACTTGATGACCTTCAAATGGTTCAAGCTGCCTAAATGACTGCAGACGAGAATTCATTCCTTGAAAATCATACATTCGCACTGTGTAGTCATAACTGCCCGAAAGCACTCTTGATCCAGAATGATCCACAGCAAGAGCTGAAACAACCTGGATGCATCATGATTCATTATCAAATTTATTCTCGACAAGAACCATTATAAACTAAAAGGAGGCCTTCAAACTAAAAGCAAATTGATAAATAATAAAGCCTACAATTAGTTTACCTTAGTGTGACCTTTAAGAACGATTTCGTTACTCATCGGAATCCGATACAGATTCTTCCCCTCTTCCTCTTCCTCTTCCACGTCGTCGTCGGAGTCTGACATTGCTGGCGGCGGTCTTGGGGGTCCAATCATCACGCCGTCGTCCTCGTCATCAGAAGGCCGTCGCGGCGCTCCCACCGTAGCTTCGCCAGCCCCTTCTTCCTGGACCCGAGGTGGGGGCGGAGGTCCAATCCTAGCATCTCCGTCATCAGTGACGCGGTCGCCAGAGTTGAATTGGGAGAGCGGCGGGCGAGGTGGTCCAATCGTAGGCCTTGGATTAGGGTTAGGGAATGAGCGTTCCGAATTGTGAATCTCGGCTGCAGGGGTCCGACGAGTGGCATTATGGATTTGCTCGAGAGGTGCTTGGGATTTGGATTGTTTGCCGAACGAAAGAGGGAAGTGAGCCCTAAGCCCATCGTACATATCTGCTTCGTCTTCCATGCCTCGATTGTGATTTCAGGTCCGTTTGATTTTGGAAAAATATATAGGTTTCTGCTGACCGCCTCTTCAGGTGATGAGAGCGGTACGATAAACCCAATACGTGAATTTTATTTATTTACCCTTTTAAATTTTAATTCCATTAGTAAATTCAAATTGTAGTTAATTTATAATTTTATTTTTTTACAAAAATAATTTATTAACAATATTTTAAAAACAACAGTTTTAAAATAATTTATTATTAAATTCTTAATTAACAACTTTAAAAATACTTTTTAAAAGGTAAAAAGTAAACTAGATAGCATCAATTCTTCCGTAAATATTAATGAAAACCTATAAACATTAAAATTAAGAGTGGGACATTTCAAAAATAGTTTAATCATTTCAACGACTTTTTGTCCAAATTCATGAAGCAAAGTGAAAGATTAGAAAGCAAGAGTTTAAAAGAATTTTAACAATAAGTGTGAGATTGGGTGCTTATAAGAGTGCATCTTTGAGATCCTCTTTTCAGTGCTCGGTGTACACCAACATTATCTAACTTGGATAACATGATGGTGGCATATTTTGGCAAGTTATGTTGTTCCTTTAATGGTGTAGCTATAAAACCTAAGATGTTGGAACATAAAATTACGTAGATGGTGTTTTGAGTTATCCACATGACAACATTGTATGGTGGACAGTGGATGTTGCATGGTGAACGTAGGGTGTTGTTAGTGGACGACATGCAAAGTTACGTAAATGTATGGGATAACATGTGTAATGGATTGCATGTCTTACACGTATATATGCTTAGTGTCTTTTTATTATTGGACAGGTTTATATTAACCACCTTGTAACTATCCAGACCTTTGTTATTATCTAAATGTTACCGTTGGATGGATGTCTATATAAGTTGTAAATCCTTCAAACATCTTAGTGCATTGTTACTTCAATATTATACAGTAAGATCTATTTGTTCGTATGACATGTTACTAATTCCCTCTAGTTATGTTTTGTCCAACTCTATTTCACTACTTAACCACTGCACCATTGTCTTTCATTTCTCTTGGAGAGACATAATTTTGTTCCGTATTTGATAGTACTCCACAACATTATTTTCATTAATCATTAGGGTAGGATTTTTGCTGAACCAAGTGGGGGCATTTGGTTAAATTACGAGGCAAAAAGTTTAGGGTTTTACTAACCTAAAAAATAACCTCTAACAAGTTGGTATTAGAGACAAGTTTGAAAAATTTCTGGGGTATTTTCTACATCTAGATAGATTGCTTTTCATGGAAATGGTGGGAAATCAAAACCTTGAAGCCATTAGGGAAAGGCTTGATAGGTTGGAGCATGGAATAGGGATCATTCCAGAAGATGAAACACATAATTTGTTTGTTTGTTTGGATCACTTGGAAGAGGTGATTCAAGCATTTCATTACTAAATGGATACAATATCGGCAGAAGCAAACAAAAGAAGGGAGTTTTAAAGGATGCTTTGGCTCTCATTAGTAACCATGGTGCTATGGATGGTGGTGGCACGTGGACAAGGTTGAAAGTCTCGGATCCTAAGCATTTTGATGGTGTGAGGAATGCAAAAGTGTTGGAAATTTTTATTTGGGATATGCAGAAATATTTTGAAGCGGCCAGGGTACTGAAATGTGACAAAATTCATTTAGCCAGCATGTATTTGGTTGGAGATGCGAAATTATGGTGGCATGGAAGACTTGACATTAATTTGAATGCTGGACATCCTAAAATTGATATGTGGGAGACATTAGTTCACTAGATGAAGGGGCAATTTTTTCCTTGCAACACTTTGTGGGTGGCATGAGAGAATTTGTGGATGTTGAAATAAGATGGTTCAATTCGAAATTATGTCAAAAATTTCAGTTCGTTGATGATGGGCATTAAGAACATGGCGGGAGAAGATAAGCTTTTCAATTTTCTGTCGGGACACCAAACTTAGGCACAAATTGAACTATGAAGGCAAGGAGTTCAAGACCTCCTAAGTGCCATTGCTGTGATTGATTGGTTGGTAGATATTAGACTGAATAAAGACAAGGAAAAAGTTTCCAATGGTAATGGGAATGGTAAAGCTGGTGGAGAAAAATTCGTGGGGCAAAATGAGAAAGGTAAAAATGTGCAAACTACTTAAAATTCTGCTCAACGAATTATTACTTGTTTTATTTACAGTGGACCATATTATGCAAGGGAGTATCCAAAGAGAACTAAATTGAACGCAATGTTGGCTGAGGAGGAAGACAGCGGTGAATTAGCAATTGTCAATCTATTGGTAATGGAGAAAGCACATAGAAATGGGACTTCTAGGACCATTGACGAGTAAATTATGATGGCTATACATCAAAGGGAGTTGAGAGGGGCTAGTATAAGTTTCCTTCAGTGGTGATAAGGGGCTACAAATGGACTTATAGATCTATTTTGATGGGTCTAAATGGTAGTAAAGAGGTTTTGTTGTCCATTGAAATTTACAAGTTGGTAGTAGGGATTGCCACTCCAAATTATTAACAAAATGACATGCAAGGTTGTGTCATTTTGGTATACATTTACCCAACATGTTGTGTTAGATTTTTCCAGGGCAAAAGGTGAGGTATTGGCCAGCTTTAAGAGCAAGTAGCCAAGGAAAAACATGTTGGATAGGTTTGACATTTCAATTGCTGACAAGGATGTCGACTTTCTTTTAGTGGGGGAGGTTTGTGAGACCCTCTTTCAGTGTTCAGTAAACACGAACATTGTACAACTTGGACAACATGATGGTGGCATGTTTTGGCAAGTTGTATGGTTTCTTTAATAGTGTAGCTATAAATCTCAAGACATTGGAACATGAAATTACACAGATGGTGTTTTGGGTTATCCACATGACAATAGTGCATGGTGGACATTGGAAGTTGCACAGTGAACATTGGGTATTATTAGTGGACTGCATGCAAAGTTACGTGAATGTATGGGATAATATGTGTAATGGATGGCATGCCTTACATGTATATATGCTTAGTGTCTCTTTATGATTGGACATGTTTATATTAACCACCTTGTAATTGTCCAGACCTTCGTTATTATCTAAATGTTACCGTTGGTTGGATGCCTATATAAGCTGTAACCCTCCAAATGTATGAGTGTGTTGTGATAGTTTATGACCTTGCAACCAATCAATTAGATGCAAATTAATGTATGACACTATTTTAATTAATGAAAAGACTTTATTTATCTTTATGTATTAATTTAATTAATATTTTATGTTTTAATACTAAAGGTAAAATCCTTGGAATAATTAATGTGTAATTGAATTATGATGAGATCATAATTATGATATTCAATTTACACTTATGTAATATTCCTAAATGTTCCTAATTGTAGTTTCGTCAAGACAGGATATTTTTGAAACGGTAAAACTAGCACACATTATGTTTCTTTCTCATGAAGAAAGTAATTGATCTCATAATTAAAGTATGGAGATACTTAAACTAATGTGTGGGTGATTATTAAAGAATAAGTCACTAGACTAATCCAATTATGAGAATTCCATATGGAATATTACTTATGTGTCTAATATATTATCTCATAATGATGGTTGTATAATTGATCATCAGATTTGAGATTACCAAGATATCTCATGTGGAAATTACTATATTTTGATGTTACTTATTAATCGTTATATGATAATTCAGTCAGTAGTAATTGGATACAGTATGAACCATATGGAGATAGTTAAGTAAGTCAATATACGATTAGTAACTCTAAAGTAATTAAAGAGAATATTTTACTATTCTTAATTAGTAACGATTTATGGAATTCTCTAGCCAGAGTAAATTGACATTTGAAAATGTGTTTTCAAAATTCAATTATAAATCAATTACTAATTAGCAAGAATAGACATGATTAGATGATACACTGTATTCATACTCTGTCTAATTAGAATATCGAAAGACAAAAGGATTAAGTTATACATCATAGCTACAAATGGACGTATTAAGTCAATCACTTTGACATTCTTGATATTTGGGTAATCATGACATGGTGCTAAATGTCAATCATAATTTATGATTATGAATTGTTTCTTTTAATTTATCTAATTCTAATTGTGAATTATAATTGTAATTTATAATCATTGCTAATTTATTGGGAACCTAGTAGGTCACACATTAAAAAGCAATTTGTGAAAGAAAAATCAGTTTAATTAAGATGGACTTAATTATAAAGTTTGAGAAACTTTAGGGGTCAAATATGAGATATTTGATTTTATTAAAATTGATTTGATTTGATTTGATTTTGATTTTAATTATATTATAATTAAAGACCCTCGTGATTTTTTTAATTTAAAAAGGGAAGAACATTTTAGAAGCTAACATTTTTGTCTTCTTCCTCTCAAATTAGTCTTGAGAATTGCTTTGTAGATACCATCAAAGGTTGGACAATTGAACAGCTCGTCATTGATCAATCGAAAAGATTTCAAAATTTTTTCAACAAGAAGACGAACAAGGTATAATTTTTAATTCATTTTTCATTTTATTCAAGTTTATTCAATTATCAGGATTCGCTCAAAATCCATAAAAAAATTTATTTTTCCGCCGCATCCGTGATTTAAACACAATTGGATTCCAATAAGTTGTTACTTCAGTATTCTGCGGTAAAATCCCTTTGTTTGTATAACACCTTACTAGTTCCTTCTACTTGTTTTCATCCAACTATTTCTCACAGCTTAACCATTGTAACGTTGTCTTTCGTTTCTTTTGGAGAGATAGAATTTTGTTCCATATTTGATAGTACTCTACAATGTTATTTTCGTTAATCACTGGGGAAGGATTTGTGCTGAAACAAGTGGGGGCGTTTGGTTTCATTATGAGGCAGAAAGTGTTGGGTTTTGCTAGTCTAAAAAAATGACATGTAAAAAGACCAAATTGCCCTTCATTGAATTTAAGTCATCAACTAACCGAATTAAATTTCGAAAATGTTTCACAACCATATTACCATTGAATTGACCATGAAATACTCTAATTAGGGTCAATACTTATTGATTGGATGATTTAAAAATTCGAATGAGTTTAAAATCATTAATACCCATTACTTTCCAAAAATGGCATTTTAGTCATAATCTTTTGGAACTTTAGAAATATTGGACCCGATCTTTTAGTGGAATTTAGAAATATTAAATGAAATTAAATGGGCGTTTTTGAGTATGTATGTGTTGTGGGTGTTTTAGAGTTAAATGAAATTGATGTGAAAAGAAGTGGATTTTGGTTTTT
>JANKYF010000192.1:56651-68325 GCA_029829435.1 Erythroxylum hondense
GATTATGGCTCGGAAAAGCCATTAAGGATTTGTAAGAAATCAAATGATGATGTGTTTGGAATCATTGAATTTGTATATGAAATTGTGTATGACATTGTGTATGATAATGATATTGATTTAGGAATTTGTGTATAGATTTAAGATTGAAAAGTGTATTGAAATTGGACATGATTAATGATTTGAAGTGGTTTAGAAATAAGAGTGTGTTTATCTGCTGAGATCCCGGACGGAAGGTCCGGTGGATATTGATATTTGTGTGTTTGATTGGGAATTTTTGAATACTTTGCAGGTTTGGGTTAGGATAAATGCAGCCGTTATGCTGTCGAATTTTCGTTAGAAAATAAATTATAAAAGAAGAAAAATAAGAGTTAGATGCTTAAAAGATGGAATTAACGATTTATGTGATTGTTACAAAGTTTGTTTGTTATGAGAGATTGATTGAGGAAATTGTTCAAGGATAAGGAAATCAGATTTGATTCATGAGTAAAGAAAAGAAAAGAGAAAAAAAAATTATACCGGATTTTCGTATTGGATAGTTTAGGTTTCCAACGCAACCTTTCATTTCCTAAGATTTGCGTTTCCGGATGTCGGATTTGTTTGCGCTTGGCTCTGTAATTGACTTGCCGTATTATTTGTTACTATTGACTATTCCGATTTGCTTCTTTCGATTTCTGATTTGTTTCCGTTTAAATTCTGTATTCGATTCGCATTTGCTTTGTGATACGAGTTCGTTTGTGCTATTGGCTTCCGCATTTTGTTTCCGATTCGAAATTTCGATGTGAAATTTCCGTTCCATTCGCTTTCGTTTCCTTCGTTCTTCGTTTTCTGGTTGGGATCCGGTTCTCGGATCGGGTCTCAACAAAGTAACTCCTAATTCCTTAATTAATCCCTATCCAATCAGTCCAGTCATTTTAGTTAGTTCATACTCACAATCAGATACCGAAAAATCATGAATGCATGTACCTATGAATTAATGCATATGCAATAAACCTGTTCCTCTATAATTAGAGGCCAGTAACATGCTCAGTCAGTGAATGCGATGCAATCCTATCAGTTCGACCCAATTTACCATAATACCCTTGCTAATAGTAACGAGATGTTACATTCCCGATTTCACTTGCTCGAGGACTGACCTCCTATAGCAAAGCCACTTTGTTGAGTCCTTTCTCTCCTAACCATATCTTGCCTTTCTATTTTCATAGCGACTTGCACTAGCTGATGGTAATTCACTTGTTATGAAAACGTAAATGTCGCCAGATGCTCCTTAATGGAATCATTCAAACCATCCTCAAACTGATAACACTAGAACTCTCAGTAAGTACAGGTTTGGGCATCTTTGTTGAGTTGATTAAATTCCCGATTGTACTCAATAACCGAAAAGTTCCTCTATTTCAAGTTTAGAAACTGCTTCCACTTCTCCTTTCTGTAAGCCTCTATAACTTACCTAGCTTTAAATTCTTAGGAAATGAAATCCCAAGTCATAGACATTAGTAGCTAAGGATTCCTCAAAACGAACTTCAACCATTCATAGGCTACTCCTTGAAGAAGAGAGATAGCACAGTGCACCATTTGATCTAGTAGACAACTAATCATTTAACACCCTCTTCATTTTCTTTATCAAGAACTCAGTTCTTTCAGATTCCTTCAATGATGTTCTAGAAAATTTCTCAGCTCCATACTTCCGCAGCTAATCAATCGGAGCCTTGGGTGTAGTCATACAATGTATAATGTGTTCATATCCTAAGACAACTTAACTAAAGCCTCTCCCTGAGCTGGAAGAGGAGGTGGCACCTCAGCTTCACCTTAATTGACCACAGGGGGTCCACATATCGATGGACGAGATTACCTAGGATTATTACTCTCAGCAACCTTGTCAACAATTTTGTGAGATCTTTCCATCTTTAATTCTATAATCAAAACATGGGAAAAATCGTATTAGGATAAAACACAACTTTTACACTCAAGTATAAGTAGCAATTAAGTGTTGGTTAAACTAGAATCACCTAAACCATGCTCTAATACAAAATGATGTAACACCCGCATACCCTCTAGAAGGATATGTAGATGTTACCTAACACAAGACTTAAACATATCAAAACAATACAAAGCATTGCCATAAATTCACAACCAATCATTAATTTTCCATACATATTCGACTTTAAATAGAATTTAACCAGCATACTAAATTTATCTGAATACATGCTTCAATTACAACACCATCTTGAATTAAAGTTATTATATTACAAACCCTTAAACCAAACAGTACATATCTTAAGTTCAAATACACTCTGTTTTATAATATTTACAAAATTTTAACAAAATACATCAATTGCACAAAATCCCTTTTTTTTTTTAACCTTCCTAATCATTTCCCACAATTATGGGATAAGTGCCCAGAAACCTCCAAACGGCTGTTTTCACAAGATAAGTTTTTGAATGAGTTTTGTATGGCCATTTTGACCTAGAAACTGATGTTTTTAGACAATATATTGTTCTAAACAAATAATCCTCTATGTATTAAGATTCAAAAAAATAAAGATAATCCAATTTGGTTCATTATTCGAGGGTTATATCTAAAATACGACATACTATTCTCAACCGTGGATAGCAACCGCAACTCAACTTCATGCCAAATTTCAAAACCCTAATTGACAGGAATCAAATTTGATTCCTTCATGAAAGCTGTAGATATATGTATCTAGTTTAATCTGAATTTAAAATCATCCCGTTTTGATGTCCATAGGTCAAGTATCTAGCATTTACCAAGTTTCTAGCATGTTCAGTAGAACCACTCCTTCTAACAAGTATCCCATAAAATACCAATGCCTATTCAATAGAACCACTCCTTCTAACAAGTATCTAGCATCTATCAAGTTTCAAACCTCAATTCTTAATTATTTCAGTACACATTTTATCCAATTCAAACATCAAACAATAAATATTATAACATAAAATCAAGTTTAGTATTTCCTTACCTCTTTAAACTTCAAAGAACAACTCCAAGATCAAGCTAAACTGAGCTTCCAAGCAATCAGGATATACCTATGATTAAGATGCAACTTTCAGCACCAACTAGATAATAATACATAGAGTTATAAAAACTACTTCTTGATGAAATAACTTACAAAGATGATGATCCAAGCTTCAACAAAGTTCCAAAATTTGAGAGGGGGAGTAGGAGAATTTCGATGGAGAGAAGAGAGCAAAGTGAAGAATGAGCAAAATAGAAATTGCTCCAGTAGAATTTGCCACATCCAAAGCTAGGTGTCATTGAATTAGATCAACATATGTCTCCATGCATGAGCTTCATGTGTCCTATGCAGGAGCTTCCGTGTGTTAATGATACATTAGGCCATATGTCACACACTTAGTTCATGTGTCCCATGCATGAGCTTCCGTGTGTTGCTCCAGTAGAATTAGTCCAATTCTTCGGTACTACTTTGATTGGACTCACCCATTTACTATCCAAAATTGGATAGATTATAGCAACATCAAGCAACTTCAAGATCTCTGTCTTTATCACTTCCATCATTGGGGGACTCAATCGTTTTATGATTCTCTTAATGGTTTGGATCCTTCTTCTGATAGAATTTGATGCATACACATTGAAGGGCTAATACCCCTTATGTCTGCTATGGTCCACCCTATAGCTATGATGTGGTCCTTAAGAACTCAAATGAGCCTTTCCTCTTAAAGCTTGGTTACGTTTCTAGATATGATTGCCGAAAGTTTTCTTCTTCTCCCAAAAACACATATTTCAAGTTCTCCGATAATTGCTTTAATTCAATTGTAGCTCCCTACACAATCGAAGGTAAAATTTTCATATCACTCATACAAAGAACGACTTCTAACTCATCCTTACCATCCATATCAAAAATATCTTGAGACAAAGAATCAATGACATCAATTGACAAAATAGAGTGAACATCACTAGGGTACCTTATAGCTTCAAAATATTAAAGCGGACAATTTCATTGTCAAACTCCATAGTCATTGTTCCTACATCCACATTGATCTTCATCTTTCATGTCTTTAAAAATGGTTGAACCAAAAGGATAGGTGTAGAATTAGAAAAAGATTCTAACTCCATGTTCAACACATAAAAGCCAGTGGGAATTCCAATTCGATAACTTGCACTAAAACATCCTATACGATCCCTTCCAAATAAGCATTAGATCTATCAACCAATTGAATTATAACACGTGTTTTTTTCAACAATCCTAAATTCAATGAAGTATAAATGGAATATGGCATAACATTAATTGAAGCTCTTAGATCTAACATTGCTTTTTCAAAGCAGGCATCACCAATCTTGCAAGGAATTGTAAACATACGTAGATCCTTACACTTTGGGGGAAGCTTTCTTTAAATGAATGCAGACATGTTCTCCCTTAAGCTTACTTTCTCATCTCCCTTTAATTTCCTCTTAGATATGCATAACTCCCTGTGAAATTTGGCATATCGAGGAAATTGCTTAATGGCATCAATTAGAGGTATTTTTACCTTTATCTTGTTGAACATCTCCAAAATCTCCCTATCTTACTCTTCTTTCTTTGAATTAGCAAACCTGCTAGGAAAAGGAGGGAAAGTATTAGTAAAAGTTTTAATCACAGGAGAATTAGAATTTACCTAAGTTCCTATTTCCACTTCTTCCGGAGGCACTTCAAGCTCTTTTTTAGCTTCTTCCTTATTGCTAATAACTGAAGTCTTGTGTGGTGCCTCTATTTCCTTACCACTTCTTAAGGTAATAACACTTGCATTCTCTTTCAAGTTTACAATTGTTTGAGAAGGAAGCTAACCTGAATTTTGACTTTCCAATCGGCTCACTGCAGTAACTATTTGACTTAGTTGATTCTTTGGATTGTAGATGCTAGCTCTTGTTTGTTGTTGGAATTGTATGGTATTATTATGAAGCAGAGTGGTAATTTAAGTTAACATTTTCATCATTTCTTCCAGTGAAGGTCTCGAACTTAATGGTTGAGTTTGTCTTTAATATAGTTGTTAATAGGAATCTTGTTGTTGTCCTTGTTGCCCATAGGTGTTGAATGGAGGACTCTTCTGTCCCTAGTTATACGCATATAGATAGCTAGGATTCCTTTATTGTTGACCTGGAAAGTTTCCCAAAGCATTCAATTGTTCTGTAGATGTATCTTGCTAGGTTAGACATATATAAGTGGGATGTCCTGCCATTATGCAAATTTCACATACCTTGACTTGTTCAACAACACTTGCAGCCATTTGCCTAACCAAGGATGTCAACCCAGCTAGTTGTTGCTCCAATGTAGTAGTACTAGCTTCATTAACCTTTAATTGGCATGGGTCCTCTCAAATATTGAATTGTTTGGAGTCAGCAACCATGTTGGAAATGAGATTTCTGGCTTCAATAGGTGTTTTGTCCACTAATTCTTGTCCACTTACTACATCTACCATATTTCTTTCTTGTGCCAGAAGCCTCTCATAGAAATACTGTATCAAGAGTTATTCGTTGATTTGATGGTATGGGTAGCTAGCAGACAACCTCTTGAAATGCTCCCAGTATTCATATAATGTTTCCTCATGATGTTGTCTAATTGTAAAGATCTCCTTCAGAATATTTGTAGCTTAAGACGTATGAAAGTATTCCTCCATAAAAAGTCTCTACATCTCATTCCAAGTGGTAATTAATCCAGAGGGCAGGTAATATAACCAATCCTTAGCAGTGTCTCTTAATGAGAATGGGAATAGTCTCAACTTAATATGCTCTTCTTACACCCCTGCTGGCTTCATGCTAGAACAGACCACGTGAAACTGCTTAAGATGCGTATAAGGATTTTCAACTGGCATACCATGAAAAGTAGGCAGAAAATGAATTAAACCAGATTTAGACTCAAAATCCATATCAATAGTAGGAAAGTCAATGCATAATAGTTAATAATTAAAATCAAAGGTAGTTAATTGTTTAAGAGTATGATCATTATTTTGCTCAGCCATGTTAGAAGCAGTATTAGAAATGGAATTACTAAAAGACTCGGTATTTGAATTCCTAGTGAAGAGTCAAGTTTTCTGTCAGATGACGATGGGTCCTCAAAAATTTGTACAACTTATCTTCTCACTCTGCACAATGTTCTTTCAAGTTCTGGATCAAATTTCAATTCACTAGTGTGAGAAGATTGTGTCATGCTTTGAAACTAACCAAACAATAAAAGAAATTAACCACAAATAAAAATAAAACAAAACAAATAAATTTAGAAAAGAAAAGTATATTAATCCTTGGAAACGAAGCCAGAATCAGTCGCGTGTCATAACACTTCTGAACTAACTAGACCAAACTATATATAGCGGTAAGTCTAGGTCAATTGCACAAAAATTAATTCCAATTATTGTCCTAAATTATCTGTATAAGCAAAACAATGGGGTTTTTACTTTGAAGGAAATTAAAAGACAAAGTAAAATTAAATATATAAAAACAAATCAAATTAAATAGCAGCAAATTGATAAAGTTGATGAATGAGTTGAAATTCGGTGCTTTGGTTTGATCTCAGCCTAAGCACAATTTCATAGATGTCATTGAATTATTGCTTTTACACCTTTCTTAAGACTATTAATAGTGAACTAACAACAAGCTCTGTTAATTTTGATTTTTCCTTAGACCATAGTTAATCAAGAAGAGCTCATTAATTAACCCTAACTATCAAGAAACCTAGAACAAGCTCTCTAAGTTTATCCAGATAGCCGCATTACAAATGAGATAAATAGATCAATCTAAGTAACAATCACACAACCTCATATTATTTAACTTATGCTATGTTATCTTTAAAGATTTAATACCATTAGTTGCCACATACGACCTTTAACACGACTATTACGTATCACATTCAAGATCTAGCTATGAGGTTTCATGAAAAATGATTCAATAGAGCATTAAAATTATTCTCATACAACACCCGATCATTCTATACAAGATAACATAAACAATATGAAAAATAGGTAAAGAAAACAATAAAAGTAACTATATGCTTAATATGCATTTTAGCTTTGATTGCACCTCTGAACCGGTGTTAAGAAAGTTTGATGTCCATCTCCATCTTCAAGCTTTCACCATCGGCCATACTCACCATCTCCATTGTCACTGTTGAAGAAAAAAGAAATAACCGAAGAGACAATAGAAGGACTTGTTGGCTAGGCTTATTCTTTTTTATCCCTTTTTCTGTTGTCACTTTTTTCCTTATATAGAAAAACTTAGGTTTAAAACTGAGTGACACTTAGCCAGGACACCGTGTCGTTCTCCAATTAATTCTCAGTTGAGATAATTCATGATCGTGCCTTACGATGCATGGCCATGCATAGCACTCTCATAGTTATGAGAGATTTCTCACGGTCGTGAGAGACGATGCATGGGTGTAAGACTCTCCTTTCCTTGTTCTTCATTTGACATTCTCTCTGGCCTCTTCTTTTTTCAGCCCTCTTCTTCTTTATGCTCCATGAATCAATAGAATATGGAAATTGAGAAGATGGCTTCAATGACATGCTTTAGTTTCAAAAATACCTAAGATCAAATATGAGTTAAAGTAAGTGTCTTAAGCATTTCTAAGGCATTAATCACTAAGTGTAGTATATCAAATGAATCAACATTTAAGCATATATTAAACATCAATTTTGTTGACTCTCTTATATTGGCTAACTTCATTTTTAGCTCCAAAATGTTGTGAGTTTTCGATCATATTAGAGATTAACTATCTAGCTTGTTCAGGAGTTTTATTAACTAACACCCATCACTAGCTGCATCTATCATGCTCTTATCATGTGGTAACAATCCCTCATATATGTATTGTATCAATAAGTAGTCACTAATCTGATTATTGGGAAAACTAGCATATAGTTTTAAAAATCTTTCCTAATATTCATACAGTAACATGCTCATATTTTGTCTAATTCCACATATCTCTTTCCTTGTAGATCCTGTCTTACTAACAGGAAAATATCTTTCAAGAAAGGATTTTTTCAATTAAGCCTATGTATTAATGGATCTATGAGGTAGACAATATAACCAATCTTTAGCAAAATGATGCAGTAAGAATGGAAAAGAACGTAATTTCAGTTGTTTTTCCTCAATTCCCTTTAGTCTCATAGTGGAATAAACAACCAAAATGTTTTTAAAATGTCTATAAGGATCCTCACCTTCATCTCAAAAACATTTAGGCAATAAATTTAAGAAACTAAAGTTAAGCTTCAAGGGTCTTTCCAAGGCTGAGAAGACAATGCATAGAGGATGATAGTCTTGGTTTGGTTCACATAGTTGCTTCAAAGTAGATGTGTCCATTTCTATCTTTTTATCCAAATAAGGCTTTTTCAAAAAGTAAATAATGAATTTCACAAAGTAATAGAGTATTACAAAACATTACAAATCAAACTCAAATATGAAAAAAAAAACTTAAGCACTCTCTACAAATTACTACATCCTTATAAGTACAATGCATTTTACAGGTTGACTCTCATTTTCAACCCTCTTGTGATGTATTCTCTATAGGAACTTGTCAAATCAGTCAGGCTTAGTTTGGTCATATACCCCATCCAATTATAATCCAAAATACCTTTAGCTTCCCTAAACAATTTGGCAGTCCTCATTCTCAATATATAGTGAACTAGCATAGCAAAACTAGCTTTGAATAACTTGTGGTCTCCTTTCCAGTTACATTTCACCATGGTTACCTTGTGAGTGTGGTCATCCATTTCTAGTTGTTCTCTTTAGATTAAATGTTAGCAAAAATGGTCTCCAAAATTACTTAGTTGATGCACATTTAAAGAATAGGTGATCAAGTGTCCCCAAAGTGTCTCCATATAGTGGACATTTGGGATCAAATACCTAAAATTTCAATATGTCACTTGTTCCCAACCTTTGTAGTGCTACAAACCACAGTATGAAGGAGTGGGTTGGAGCAATCTTTGAGTCCTAAACGAATTTTCAAAATTAAAATTAAATTAAGGATCCTAATAACAGCTTTCTATATGATTCTTTTAAGAATGTTTTAGTCTTATATAGCTTTCATTGTATTGAGTCTAGTTAAAGCTAGTTAGATTGATGATTTGGGAGACTATTCATGATGATGCAAGAACCCCTTGGTTGAGTGAAAAGGCTAGCTGCAGTTCCCATTTTGTACTAGCATATAGACCTTAGTATTCTCATACACTGATCCTCTCAAGATTTGAAAGTATAGTGAGAGATATAGTGGCCCTATTAGATGTCAATTATCATACCAAAACTTCGTATCAATTATATTTCCTATAATATTCTTGACATGCGATAGATGTATAATTGACCATATTTATACCTTATATTTGACATATTTTTGTTTTATATTTTATACTTTTATTGTATATTTCGCACTTAATTTGCTACAATTATATTTAAAGGTTATAATTGCCTTCATGGACCAAAAGAAGAAGAATTTAGATAAAAACACCACATATATTGAAGATTTAAAGCAAAGAAGGGATTCACGGTTTTGTATTTGGGCGTGTGGAATCGAAAATTGTGCACATTTACGTATCAAACCATCCCGAAACCCTAAAAATTACTATAAAAAGAACTGTTCAAAGGTAAAACAGAAAAGTTAATTTGCAGAGACATTTAGAGACTTTCAGAGGCAATTCAGGGGGTGATTTTTATCCAAAAGTGGAAAACAAGAAGAAATCATCAAAATATCCAAGAGAAAACAAGATCAAACCTCTAATTTGCGAGAACATTTGGGTAGGTGTTTACCGTTTTTGGTTAATGTCACCCGGATCCACCCTATAGTTAAGGAGTGAGGAGTTTCCTCCTCTCTCAAAATCCCAATTATTGGACCCCGTTTCCGAGGCCCAACATTCGGAAACACACAAGTATAGAAGACCCAAAACTGACAGCATACTGACCACAATTTGGGGGACTTGCAATAGGAATTTCTAATCAGCTTCTTAAGGACATTTGTTCCTCATAATCTAACGATTCTAACGCCACTAAAAACGCTCAATTTGGGTTAGAAATGAAGAAGTTAAGACCAAAATATTGTCTTAAAAGAAATAGACCAAGAATGCTATATCCAACTTCATGTCAGAAATTGAAAATCTTATAGGTTAAATTGCAGCTCTACTCCTTCATATAACTTGTATATCTAGGTATCTAGTTTAATTTAAAACAAGAATCGCCTCAATCGAAGCTCTATCGCTCAAGATATTTCAAAATCATCGAAGTATATGCAGACTTTATCGACCGACCAACACACTTTGTTTCAATGCACTTTTTACAATTTAAAAGCAATACTGATCAATCAGGCATAAAAAGATAGAAAATTTTCTTAGGAGTCGACACTTCGAAAATCAGCTTAATCGGAGGTCTGAGCGAAAAGTTAAGTCCAAAAGAAGGAAGAGGGGTTGGTCGGCCAAGAATCGACCACAAAGACGCCCCAGCTCGCCCAAGGGTGAGCGCCTGGGCTCTCGTGGGCCGAGCGCCTGGCGCTCGCGCGCTCGGCCTCGCACACCCACGCGGGCGAGGGGTCGAGCGACCTGCCCAACGATCCGACCTAGAAGACTTCAAGCCCTCATAACTTTTGACTCCGAGTTCCAAATCAGACGCGGTTTGTTTCGTTAGAAAAATAAAATACAACTCTAAGCTTTTCAAGAAGGGCTCAAAGACAAGCTCGGATATTAAAGGAATCAAAAGTTTACTCCAAGACCGATCGACTAGCTCCTCCTAAACAGTGCCAAAACTTGCAAACACCATAAATTTTGACCCAGGACTCCAAATTTAACAAGCTTGGTGCTATGGAAAGGTAAGAGAACGCCCTACAACTTTCATGAAGACCACCGACCCCACTTCCAACTCTATAGGGGTCAAAAATGGTTTCAAAGTCCTGTCTGACATCTGCCATATAAACAGCTCCTGCACTCAACACTGGCAACTCACTTCTATCAATTAACTCACCCAAAAATAGCTCATAATACATCATGGGAAAGCTCTACAGCTCGTCTAACACCCTCAAGAAGTCTAAATGATCCCATTCGACCTATAACAACCCAAAATTTGGCTGAATGCACAATATGCCCAAAATTGACCACATGAACACATCAGCCCAGAATTTCAGCAGCTCATAAATCTTAGCAAATTTCCAGCGAGCTCTCCCAAAGCAAAATTTCAACAGCAACTCAACAATTAAAAGACTCACACACATACCCTTTTCAAGATCACACACAGATCGCAATTCAACACAAACACATGAAGAAGAGAGTACTAGAGCTCTCATTCTCTTTTCCAATCATGACAAGAGTTCATACACAACTTTAATTACATATCAACATATCCATCAAGAATTAGGCACAAGATACAAAAATATATGAGATGCTCAATGTTTGATATGCTTATAAAGCTATTCCAAAAGCTAGTTACTAACTTAATACAAAAAGTGTCTAAAGTCTTGGAGTTATGCCCGATGCCTTGCAAGGTTCAACGCTCAACTTGATTTGCACCTGAGGAGGGAGAATGGGGTGAGCAAAACACGGCTCAGTGGCTAACACGTTTATAGCCATCGAGTAATGAGCCATACATCACATAATCAAGAATCCAAAGCATTAGCAATCAACATATTATGCATAAATACCCAACTTTATCACATAAATCACAATTAACCGAACTCATCACATAAAGCATAACATGAAATCT
>JANKYF010000193.1:153102-166079 GCA_029829435.1 Erythroxylum hondense
ACCTCATGTAATGGCCCGTGGAGAAATGCATTTTGGACGTCCAATTGATGCGTGGACCAGTTCCGAGCAGCAGCAACGGTTCGCAAAGTTGTCAACTTAGCTGTGGGTGAGAAAGTTTCACTGTAATCGACACCTTCGACCTGAGTATATCCCTTCACGATGAGACGCGCCTTGTAGCGATCAATTGTCCCATCGGAATGATATCTGATTTTGTACACCTATCGGCACCCGATGGGTTTCTGTCCAGGAGGGAGAGAAACAAGGAACCAGGTTCGATTCTATTCGAGGGCCTTTAATTCATCATCCATAGCTTTCTGCCAATGTGGATCTTTAGCGGCTTGATCATAGGAATGGGGTTCAACCTGTGTGGTAAGATTGGTTAAAAAGGTACGGTGGTGAGCTGAAAATCGTGAAAGAGAAAGATAATTGCATAGAGGATACCTGGTGCCTTTTGTAGGACTTGAGCTTGCGGATGAATGATGTGCTGAAGGAGGCATTAGGTAGGTCTCATACCACGCGGGGGGTCTTTTGTCTCAGGTCGAACACCGGAGCTGTGGAGAAGGATCGCGAGCAGCTGCAGGAGGTGATGTGGGAACAAATTCGGGTGAAGAAGGTGTAGGAGTTGTGTTATCATGTGTATGAGAGGTGAAGTTGGGAGAGTGATGTGGTGGTGAAGTAGGAGGATCAGAGGGCTGAATGGAGAAATGAGGATTATGGTGAGGGTCGAGAGCAATATTCGGCAGCAATGGTGATTTATCGACGACGGGAAGAGATGATGCAAAAGGGAAGAGGTCTTCATGAAAATAGACATCGCGGCTGACAAAAAAATGTTTAGATGTTATATCGTAGAGCTTGTAGCCTTTTTGATTTTATGGATAACCAACGAAGACGCACCGAATGGCACGAGGATCAAATTTTTGTTTGGGAGTGACGTTAGTGGCAAAACATTCACAGCCAAAAACCCGCATGTGAACAAGAGTAGGAATGCGATGATAAAGTCTTTTATATGGTGATTTGTTGGACAAAAGGGGTGTGGGAAGCCGATTGATTATATAGGCGGCTGTGAGCAAACATTCGCCCCAAAATGTAAGAGGTACTTGTGATTGGAAGAGAAGCGATCTTGCAACGTTAAGCAGGTGGCGGTGCTTACGCTCTATGACGCCATTTTATTGTAGCGTGTATACGCAAGTATGTTAAAGTTCAATACCATGTGTTTTAAGGTAGGGATAAATAGGCTGAAATTCAGTGCCATTATCGACACGGATTGTCTTAACAGATGTGCTAAATTGAGTTTGGGCAAAATGGATGAAATTGGTTAGAAGTTGTGATGTTTCGGATTTATGACGCATAAGAAATATCCGAGTGCATCGAGTGAAGTCGTCGACAATAGTGAGAAAAAATTGTGCACCCGAGTGTGTTGCGATTTTATGTGGACCCCAAACATCACAGTGTAGTAAATCAAATGGGAAATGAGTTTTGATTGAACTAAGAGGAAATGACATCCTGGTTTGCTTTGCTAATGGGCAAATGTTACAATTGTGGGATGAAGAAACATTTTTATTGATAGGTAGCAAATGACTGAGTAATTTGAAGCGAGAGGAGGACGGATGGCCGAGGCGCAAATGCCATAAATTTATTGGGCTGGAAACTTGAAGAGAAACTGGCGGAACATGTTCGGGAGTTATATGATAGAGACCTCCATATTGCCTACCCGAGCCAATCATCATCCCCGTAGTCAAGTCCTGCAAAATGCACGAGTTAGGAAAGAAAATAAGGCAGCAATTTAGGTCTCGGGTAAGCTTACTAATGGAAATAAGGTTCAAGCAAAATGACGGAACACACAGTACATTTTCTAAGGTGAGTTTGTGATTAAACTTGACTGTGCCAACGTGTGTGATTGGAGCTGTGGTACCGTTTGGCAAATTGACATTTGTAGTAAAAGGTTGTGAGACGTGAGACAAAAATGAGGGGTTCGAGGTCATGTGATCAGTAGCCCCGCTATCTAAGATCCATGAATTGGCAGAAACTGAATTGGCACAAGTTTGAGATAATGTGAACAAACCTGCTGCGTTTGCAAAAACGTCAGTATTACCAGATTGTTTGTGGTTCAAGTTGGAAAGTGCTTGTGCCAATTGCTGCAAATATTCTGGAGAAAAATTCCGTATGGAAGGTGCGGATCCTTCTTCTCCTTTATGAACCGCATCAGCCGCATTAGCGGACGGATTGAATTTGGCCCTATTTTGTGATCCACGAAACTGGGAAGTCTTCGCACCATTTTTTAGCCTGCAACGATCTTCGGTGTGCCCTCTTTTATCACAGAATTTACAATGAAATTTGAGAGTGCGACATTCATCAATGGTGTGGCCCGATCTGTTACAATGATCACACATCTTATCCTTGGAAGATTTGGGATTTTGGGATCTGCTTTGAACAGCCGCTGCAATGGTGAAATTCTCCACTGGTTCTGAAGTTAATTGGCGCTGCGTCTCTTCTTGAACAACAAGGGAGTACGCTTGGCGTACATTGGGCAATGGCATCATCATTAAAATGTTGGATCTCACTGATTTGTAGGACTCGTTGAGACCCATCAAAAACTGCATTAACTTGTCTTCCTCTTGTTGTTCGCGGTGCACTTTGGCTTGATTGCAGGTAAAGGGAACGCGATATGCTTCGAGTTCATCCCAGAGAGTTTTTATTTTGATAAAATAAGAAGCAACAGACATTGTTCCTTGTGAAATAGTAGCTATAGATTTTTAAATCTGAAAAATTGCAGGTGCATTTTTTTGAGAAAACTGATCACGAAGATCGATCCAAACCTGGTATGCGGTCTTTGCGTGGACGATACCTTCTGCCAAATCCGGTTCAACTGAATGTGACAGCCATGACAATATCATGCTGTTGCACTGATTCCACAGTGCAAAATCTGAAGGATGTTCTTCCTGTGATGGCATCTCAATGGTTCCGTCAATGAAGCCAATTTTGTTTTTGGCGATGAGGGCGTGAATCATTGCTTTACTCCAAGACTGATAATTGACCCCATTCAGCTTTGTTGGAACAAGCATGTGTCCGGGCTGATCTGAATGGTGTACATAAAACGGATGTGTTGGATATGTGCCGATGACTTTGATGCCAGACGATGATATTGCTTCGTTCGATATGGATATTTGGACGGTGGTTTAGCAAAGAAGAAACGTCAAAAAAAAGAAACAAGAGTATCAAGAACCTTTCTCTGATACCAACTCAAATAAAGAATGGTGAATAAAAATATCCAAGAAGTACACATTCTTCCATTGACAGCACAAATATTTATACAAATTTGACAAAAATCTACTCCTATAATTTCTCCTTACTGATAGCTATTTACACAAAACAAATCATCTAAATAAGGGAAGGATAATCACAAGTAACAACGTAATATTTTCCTTAATATATTTCATGGGCAAAATATTCCTACAACACGGGATTTCATACTTCAACGGGCAACACCCCTTTTGCGATTGTTTATGGATGTGCACAGCCTCCTCTCTATCCGTATGTCTCATGTGAAACTCCAAATGTAGAATTGGAAATCCAACTGTTGCAACGGGATGATATGTTAAAGATTCTTAAAGATAACTTGATAAAAGCTCAATCTTGTGAAGGTTCAAGCTGACACCAAACGAAAGGATCTCACTTTCAACGAGGGCGAATCAGTTTTCTTACCGACAGAAATCTTTGGCCAAATGAAGGTACCAGAAACTTGCTCCTCGGTATTTCGACCCTTACAAAGTTTTACGTCGTATTGGATTTATAGCTTATGAGTTGGAACTTCCTCCCATTTCGAGGGTTCACCCAATATTTTACGTTTCTGTTTTATGACCAACAATGGGCCAAGTACCTGTGTCATCTCCAGCTAATTTACTTGTCACTGCCGATTGGGAAGTTATTCTTGTGCCTGCCAAGGTTCTTTCTCATCGCTAGGTTTCCAAAAGTGGCGTTCCCAATTTGGAGTTACTCGTTGAATAGAAAAATCACCCATTAGATTAAGCAATCTGGGAAAATTATGATTTGATTTCTAGCCAATTTTCACATTTCTGCCTTGAGGACAAGTCGCGTTTCCAGGACAGAAGAATTGATGGAAGTCCTCCCTTATGTAAAAAAGAGTCTCAAGATCAATTCTCATATGCTTACTGAGTTTGCAGGATCGTTCTGCAAGTGACAAATTGTGAAAGATGGGAGCAAAGTGGTCTTCATGATCCTTTATTTTAGCTATTCAATTATAACTACTTAGGCTTTAACTATTTGTAAATACAGTACTTCAGTTTTCTTTTATTATCAGTTTTTTTTAATTCCAGTTGTTGTTAAGAGAGTTAGCTCTTCTCGAACTAGGTTTTTTTTATCTACATTTAATAAACATCAGATTTTCTTTCATATTTTGTTCCCTTGTTCCTAACAGAAACAAGCACGCCATGTTATTCAATGTTTGTTAACACTTGTTTGGTCAACAATGCACATATTCCGTTAATTTGAGTCATTACAATCAAGCACTCCAGAACTTAACATCTGATGGTAAGACTACATTAGTTAAAACTAAAGCAGAACAATGCACATATTCCATTAATTTGAGTCATTACAATCAAGTACTCCAGAACTTAACATCTGATCGTAAGACTACATTAGTTAAAATTAAAACTAAAGCAGAACAATGCACATATTCCATTAATTTGAGTCATTACAATCAAGCACTCCAGAACTTAACATCTGATGGTAAGACTACATTAGTTAAAACTAGAGCAGAGCATCAGAAAGAGACCGTCTTAATGTCAATCTTCTCCAGTACCTGCAAAGGGAGCTGAAACTGGTCTCGAGATTTTTCGGCCCCCTCAGCCGCTGATGGGTAATAACTTGACATTCTAATTACCTAAGGTGAGCCTTTTGGCCTACGTACCATCAGTGATAGAATCAATTCTAGAATCGTTTAAAGTTGCGATTCCCAGGATACCCTTAACCCTCAAAAGCATTTACATGATAACAATACTAAACGAGTCCAGTATCAGTACACTAACTATATAGATAACCAGAACACAAACTTTTCACAGCCAACTACAATCTACACCTACATGTTGCAATGCAGCATCAGGACGATTTCCATGGTGCGCCAGCCACACTTTTAAAATTATAACAAAAATTGTTTATGCGTTGATTTGTATCTTCAACATGTGACCTTAATGTGGAAATCTCAATATCCTCGGCTTCCATCTTTGACTGGGATGCTGCGAGTTCTTCCTGTAACTCTGCTATCTTGTTTTTTAGATCATTCATACTCTCAAGTAATTCTTGCTTCTTTGCTGATCGCTCCACTATCTGCCTTTCGGTATTTGTCAACTCTTTCAGCAGCTCACCCTGACTTTCTTTAATTGACAACAACTTACTCACACGATCTTTGAGGATTGCGACGTCAAATCCATGCTTCTCTAAACCTAACAGACTTTCCAAAGTACTCTCGAAAATGTTTCTTGGATCATTGAATTGCAGTAAGGATACCTTCTCAAACAAACTGGTAAAAGTTACCATATACCCAATAGCTGTTCCTTCACGGTACTCCTCTTTGCATTCAGCTAAAGGCTCAAAATGTGGGTTTTGTGGTATAATTTGAAACACTTCCATAGCTTCAATTGCTTTCCAAATTGCTGATTTCTTGACAAAAGGTAAGCACAGATTTGATTCTGGCATGCTATTGCTTCTACCATCATTTACCGAACCTTCCATTGAAATATCAGCTTGTCTATCTCTTGTATCACTCGATCCATTAGCAGACCTAGCTGAAGATACTACCCAAACAGAAAACAAGAGTCAGATATACTCTTGCACTGCTTAAGAATACAACTTTAAGGAGCACATCAGAAAATGTCAACCAACTTACCCGAGTTTCCAACATTTGTTGAAGAATGCAATCCACCAAACCACATTGATAAAGGTTGATCATCCTCAACCACATTCTTTGATACAACAGCAATGGCCAAATCATTCTCCTTTATCCTGCAATCTGTCTGACAGTCCTCATTTGTTCCATCTGTGGATGCAGAAACTACAACATTCCAAATAGGGCTTAGTATGGCACAACCATAGGCATTTTTGTGTTATATACGTACATCAGAATGCAATCTGTCTTCATGTAATTTGCTTCACAAGCACAAGGTTAATTCCCTCCAATGATTTTATCATACAAAGAAGAACCTTACAATTTCTTCAGCCAACATAAGAATGTCTCACTATTTTATGGACATTTCACTGTACCTTTTAGCAGGAAAGACATTGAATGATGAAGCCAATGATTTTCTCTAACTGGTGGAAACTTGTTACCCGTGGCCAAAAACAAATTAGCACAATAGATTCTCGTTTATGCATCATTGGTTATGCCAGAAATGTGAGTCAAAAGAAACCAACTTTATCCAATGTATTAGCTAGAGGCATGGAAATAATATATCCGCCAAGAAACCCATTTCTGAGTTATTGCAAAAGATTTATCAAATACCTATTTATGAGTTTGCTTCTTTCTCTTTTCTAACTACCATTAGAGTTTTATCCGTGCCTATAGGAATGACAAAAGCAAATTTCTAGACCCTGAGCCTATCATACTTGGGGGCACATTTCAACTTAATTAGTTAATTTCATTAGCAACTTCTCCACTTACCTATTCCTCAGTACATACAATGCATGCTAGTGTGCAATTAAATAGGTTCACAATTCGATCCACAGATTGTGGAGTATAGTTAAGTACCAGTCTCTTTTTCTATCAGATTTGCATTTACCAACTTTTGTTGCCTTCCCCGCTTTCTTTTCCCACTGCTTTGCCCAACTGCCAACTCACGGTGCTGCACAACAAACACCATACATTAGGCATCTCAACATTCACAACCTTATCCCACAAATTCTGATTCACAACATTCACTTTTCATAAAAATCCCATCTTTGCAAGGTTAAGGACAACCATAATATAATGCCTTACCATGATCTTCTCTAAGTCGACATAATTTGTTATGCTCTTCAACCTCTTCTCACCTGGAGTTTGGCAACTGGAATTCCCCACTACCTGAGCTTCTAGGCATATAATAACGGGAACTTCTGCTTCTTTTGATTTATTCTCACCCTCATTAATATGTTGAGCTGAATTTCTCAGCTTAGCTGAAGATGGTAGAAGTATCTCAACTTTTATCAAAAACCATCATAGGCAACTTAAATAGATAGTCAACGGTAAGATGTGTGTAAAGTATAACACCTGCTGCTGATTCATGTGGGCCTCTGTTAGGTGACTTAATAGGTCTCCCCTTTCGTGTTACAAGGTTAGCTTTCTGGCCATCCTGTTCATTACTTTCTGTAAGTTTTCTCTGTAAGAAAGAAAAAAAATTTATCAGAAAAAAAGAATAAATGTAGTTAAAATAAAAAGAGCGAGAAACTGGCAAAGACAAAGTAAATACCATCAATGTAAACAACAGAACTGATATGGACAGATGCTGATGAACTCATGACAATGTTCCGTCAATGCTGATGTACTCATGACAATGTTCCGTCAATAGGCTCTCAACAAAATTAAAACTATGTAGTATAACTCCTGAGCCACGGGAATCAGTTTAATATTAGGTAAACACGCATTAACTAACCTGCCTTTTATGGTTTCCCATTTTCACTCATAACACACAAAACCCACCTAAATCATAGAAAACCTCTCTTATATAACTTCAGAAGGCTCTAGTTAATCCTTGTATATAATGGTGAATCAATGGGCAATGTTATAATATGGCAATACATGATTCTGCAAATGTTTATTTACATGAATCTCCTAATAGAGGTTCAAATGTGGGGCACGCTACAAAATTTCAAAGCTCTATTAGAAAATGGGATAAAATTGGTGAAGAATTTGAAGATGAGAAATTCCACTCACAACTTTCTTTCTAGCTAAAGGGCTCTCAATATTGGCAGGAGGAGGTCCAAAAACCACAGGCTTTTTTGAACATTCAGGTCTTTTACTTCCAGCCGTCCATGGGGACAATCCAAGAACTTCTTCTTGTTTAGTGGAGCTTTCAAGAGGCACATTCTTTAATCGCGTAAATGGGACTTCTACAATGCCAACTGTTAACTTTTTGGACTTACCTGAAACTTTACCATCACCATCAGAAGTTGCCTTTATCTCATTGTTTGAAAGGTCATGAGAAGGTAAGTTTTCAGAGCAATCTGTTGAGCTTTCTGTTGGCTTCTTCATGATTGTAGAACAAGGTGTTATATTCTTGTTAACATCGTCAGTGCCACCTAAGCTTTCAAGTTGTGTGACAACCCCCAAGTGGTCAGCACCCTTCTGATCAACACTTAATATTTCTGAATTAGGAATATTCATGGCCTCCTGCAATAAAAACCTTCAAATATAACTGCTACGAAACTAATCAGAAACTGACTGCATTGTTTCTTGGCTTCCACTCAAATAAATGTATGGGAACAAATTTCCAGATCAAGTACACCCAAAAGCTATTCCTTAAATTTTCCAAATTTGACAGTCAAGGATAAGCATGTATCCTTCAATATTTACCATTTTTTAATCAATTAAGTAGAGAAAGATTAGCAAACATCGACAGCTTAATCATGAAGAAAATAAAGATGAAAACAAACCATACCTTTGTTTTACTAATCCATTCACCATCAACCCATTCAAGATGAGGTCTTATCTCTGTGTGATTAAGTTCCGTGTCCTCATTTCCTTGCCTTAAGTAAACATTGTACCTCCTCCCTGTAAGAACTTTTGTTATCGTTCCAGTGCGCCAACCATGACCAAACTGCACATCCACCTTTTCCAACAGTTCATAATTTCTGTCAGCATGATGAGGAGGAGCAGGTCGAATGTGTAGAGAATCAAAAATAGCTCTGTCCATGCCAGACTCATCACTGCTCATCGAATCCGGATATTTGACCAAGTAAGTACAATTCTCATATTCTTTAACGATAAGGGCAGGGTACCATGCATCCCAAGCATTTTCTTTTGCAAGATTCACTTCCACAGCTGTTCCTGAGCTAAAAATCGAACCTGTCGATTGCTTTAAGATTATCCAATCAAAAAGCAGATTACTAATGTTGCACAAGAAAACCAAACATATGTATTCAATTTTGATAAATTTATTGTGATAAAGAAAACAGTATGAAACATAAAACAACTGCATACAGTTACAAACTGATAAGAATAATGCAATCCAATGTACATAGTGCCTGCATCAAAAATGTGGACGAAACGGAAAAGAGACGGTAAAAGTAATTAAAGTAATTTAAAAAATAGGAAATGCGGGGCAATGACAAGCTACTAAGGTGAAATGACACTATCGAATGATGGACAACAATCGTGTTAAGATTAAGAATATCCTGACATAGATTAGGCCAAGCTAGGTAGCATAGAAATAGTCCCCGCATATAACATTTGGATTAAGGCTAGTTAACTCTTTGACTAGGTACATGCAGAACCCTGAAGACAAATGTTCTTAGTGAAATTATATCTTAGCATCAAAAGTTCAAAAAAGAGCAAAACCCCAGTAAAATATACATCCTTGCATTCAAATCTCAATCACTTCATGCGGACGCCAAAAGCTAAGTAATATATCAAGATCTTCAAGTATCTGGAGAAATATAAATTTAGAATGTTAATCATTTTCTAATAATTTTGATAGACCGCATAAGTAGCAAAACTTTCAACCAAAAAGATTCGATCGCCACAACAACAACTAAAACGGCAGGGCAAAATAAACAAAAGAAAAGACAAAGGCAAGAGAAGAAAAAGCTTAAACCTGAACAGTCATAATATAAACCCTGCATGCATAACCCACAAAAGAAAAATCTAGCTAAAATAAAGAAGCAGCCATCCAATTCAAAGCAAAAGATGAAACGAGCCAAAAATGCTCATAAAATACCTGCTTCTCGGGTCGAACCCATTTGCCATTAACCCAATCCAAGTGAACCCTCAAGTCCTTTCCATCAAAGTCGATAACATCAGCAGGTTTATCAAAATAAAGCCTGTATCTTGAAGCCTCTAAGACCTTGCAAACAATCCCTTTCCACCACCCATCTCTATACCAGGCATCAACCGCATCGTTTTCCTCAAACACTTGCACCCCATTCTCAGTCTCTTGAGGAGGCGAAGGCCTAACGAGATTGGGGTCAACATTCTCAGTCAAAGGTCTAGATTCGTCGTCAGTGACCAAAGACTTGTACTGAACAAGAAACCCTTTTCTCCTCTTCTTTGAAGATGACTTTGGTTGTGTGAATTCAACAATGGTGGCAGGGAACCATGCGCCACCGAACCCATCTTCGTCGGATCTCACTTCGACCTCTGAGCCCCTGTTGAAGTGAGGAGTTTCTTCCCGAGAGTTATGGGCGTTCTCGTCAGTATCCAAGGCCATCACCACCATAGTTTCAGTTGATATGAGGCTAGGGTTGTGGACAGAGAGAGGCTGAAATGGGTTTGGTTTTGTAGTGGGGTTTTAGGGGAGCGTGTTGGACAGAGACAGATAGAGCCTGAAATGGGATTGGTTTTGTAGTGGGGTTTTAGGGTATAGGACGCTGCTTTAATGTACACTGGTTTTTAGGTGGTGGAAGGGAGATAGATAGGCGGAGATGTTTTCTTTTCAAAGTGGGAGTGGGATTGTAGAAATGAATTTAGAAGATAATTAAGCTCTCTGTCAAATCACCGCTGGCCAAGTTGGTTCACTTTTTATAGGTTGATTTTAATTTTAGCTTTGCAAACAAAACTGACCATTAATGGCAGACGTTCGAAATGATGACTCCCTCTTTTCAAGTGTCCAACGACTGAAGGAGCTCCTATTCTGATTTCAGTACACCGAATCTCGTCCTCGAATCAGATTTGGAAGTATTTGCTTTTATATTTTAGAAAATATACAGGGCTTTTGGTTTATATTAATTGAAATTATGTTTTTTAGTTATATTATGTCACATCAGAGCTGACGGCGTGATTATTAAACCTTAAAGTAAACTTAAGCAAATAATTGAATTACTGCCCTTTCTCTCAAATCCCTCCATCCTTCCCTCGTTCCTCATCCTTGTAAGTGGCTGTTAAATAAAATATTTATACTTTTCACATCAAGCAATAGGTTTCTTTTTGTTGCAGAGAAAGCGGGAGAAGATGATTAAACGATGAACGTTAATATAACGACGGAAAAGTAATACGTTGCGTTTAAATAAAAAAAAAAGATCAGAGTAATAAAATAGTCGTGAGGATAGAATAGTGTAAGAGTCAAATTTAAGCCGAATACATATGGCTTCAACGGCATGAAATGATTGTTTATGATTTGCGATTCCTCTCTATCAGTGAAATATGTGTCTTCTGTCTCACCCAGATGTTCTCCTCCTTCTTTCCTTTTTGACAATCTCTAACTGAATATACGCATTCCATGAATTTTGTTTTATTTTCATAACAAACTTGGTATCAAAGAAGTCAATCCTGTGAATAACGACAATGGCAGAAAACACTATAGGTGCTGAGTTGAGAAGAATGGAAGAAAGTCTGAAGAGTGTAATGAAGAAAATGTTTTCATAAATGCAAAATAGGACGGAGCAGGTAGAAAAAGAGATGTCAGAGCTAAGAGCTTTACTCCTTCAGAGTTTTCAAAAACCAGGAGGTGAGGTTGGTACATCTGAAACCACACCACAGAATAGTTCAGTTGCACAAGAGCGAGAAGGAAACGCGATATCCACAAGAATGAGTTGGATCGAGCTTCCACCATTTGACGGAGAAAACATCAAGTTGTGATTATACAAATGTGAGCAGTTCTTCACGTTAGACCAAACTCCAGAGAATACAAAAGTGAGTGTGGCTATCCTGCACATGGATGAGCGAGCGCAGGAGTGGTACCATTTATACATAAGGAATCGTAACCTAACAGAAGTAGTCGCATGGGAGGAGTTCACGAAGGCTTTGAAGCAAAGGTTCGACGTGGAAATATTTGACGATCCAGTAAGAGATTTTACAGATTTGAAACAACAAGGAATTGTGTTAGATTACTACGCACAATTTGATCATCATTCCAATAGGTTGACATTGTCTGAAGAGTATCTAGTGGAATTTTTTGTTAAGGGGTTGAAATCAGAGATTGGAGTGACGGTGAAGTTGCATGAGCCTCACTCGCTGCATCAAGCTTACACACTAGCGAGGAAACAGGAGGCAATTCTAAATTCCACGGGGTACCTAACGTTTAAACAGGGATCACTAATGAAGGGGACAAACGATAATAGCAATTTTAATCAGAACTCACGTGTTTCGCAATCAATGCATGCCATACGTAGGTCATCATTACGGTCGTCACCATCAGTAAAATCTGCAAAACCTCAGAGACGCTTTAGTAGTTGAGACTTCGATGAAAAGAGGGCAAAGGGTTTTTGTTTCTACTGCGATGAAAAATACAACATAGGTCGTCAATGTAAAAAAAGTCAACTGCAATTTTATGCAATCTCAGGTGATGATGATGACAGTGGAAGAACTTCCCCGGAAGTGAAGAAGATTATTTATCCTATAGATGAAGCCCCACTGATGGTCTCCATGTAAGCCATGTTAGGACTATTTGGGAATACTGAGTTTAAACAAATGAGGGTGGTCACAGTGCATCCAAGGAGAAGATACATATACTGATTGACAACGAGAGAACTCACAACTTCATAGACTCCTCTGTTATAAGAAAAGGGGGATGTCAGATCCAAGAGATGGAGCCCATCTTCATTACTATGGGAGGTGGATTACAACTGAAGTGCCACCAATATTGCAAAGGGTTTAAGTGGATCATGCAGGGAGTACAATTAGGCGGGTGTGACGTTGTACTTGGGGTGCAGTGGTTGAGTGGACTAGATGATATTTTATGTAATTTCAGGAACCGAACAATGATGTTCAGGTGGGAAGGACGCATGGTAACGTTGAGTGGTAATCCAGAGGGAAGATCAAAAATAATTTCTAGTAA
>JANKYF010000193.1:225174-248856 GCA_029829435.1 Erythroxylum hondense
ATTCTAGTTTGAACTTTGTGAGGTTTTGTTTTAAACTTATATTCATGTTTTAATTCAAGTATTTCTTGTTTTATGTTCTTACATTTCATTAATAATTAATTTTGATAAATTTGATAAATTAATTTGATGTTGATTATTTTATAACTATCTATGAATTCAGTAATCTGTAATTGTCATGAAGGATTTGTACAAGTAGCAAATAGGATATTTATAAATTTACATATTTAACTTATAAGAGACAAGAAAACTAGGTTGAATATTTGTAGATATCTCAATTATTTAATTTAGGGTCTAGTCCTTTTTAGTAAGTTTATTGTTATCATTTAATTGATATGGAATGCTATCATACCTAATTAATTGATGGTAAGTTTTTGTTCGAATGCTGAGTTTGAACCAATTAATTTAGAAAAAATTAAGAATTATTATGATTATCCTAATATGTTTTAGACTAACTGTTTAAATTGTGAAAACTATTCTTTTTAGACTGACGATCGATGTTACAATTAGACGAGATCTTTCCCTTAAATCAGAGTTAAGTTCTCTTGAATTTGTCACTTTTATATTCAGTTGATTTATTTTTATTCCTTGTTAATTTTAGTAAATTAATTAATTAATCATAAACCCCAACTTTGTTTTGGTAATTCAAATTAAAAAACAAGTTTTGAGTTCTATTGAGATTCAACCTGGTTTTATGACTACTGCAAAAGTTTAGTGAATCAGAATTAATTTTGAAGGCTTTGATAACCCGATCATGCACATTAAAAGATCATTCTCCCTTCAGAATATCATGATTGCTTTATGTAAGGTTTCGATTATGCATCACATATCATAAAATATGCAGCAGAAAATAAAACAAAACCTAGAAAATACAAAACCATACATGTGTCATTAAATGTAGTAAAAAATGAACTAAAGATGTGTAACTTACTAACTACTTAATTCTTCGTTGTCTTCACCTCTTTAGATTGTCATAAACAACAACGATCAAAGGAGGACGTTTTTAATGATATCCACACGAAAAACAAAGCCTAAAACTTAGGAAGAACGATAAGAACACATACAAAGTGCTAGCTTTAATGTATGTTCTTAAAAGAATAGTTTAGAGAATTAGTGTGTGTACGATGAACTCTTCACATTTCTCACTAGTTTTCTTACAATACTAAGTAAGAAAATGAGTGAGTTTCTGCCAACTTTTGGCCTCCTCTAACCCCCATCATGAATGGAGGAATAATGGGAAGTAAGTGGCCATAAATGCCACTTAATTTGGCTTGAGACGTTTGCTAGAAATCTGGAAGCCTTTTAGGCTGACAGCCATGCAACACTTGCTTTCTTTCATTCCCTTGCAATGTTTCTTACCAGGATCATATCGTGTTACAATCTTGAAACATTCTCTTGTATCTTGGATCGCTATCCAACCCTATTTTACTCATTCTTTACATCTCCAATGTGTGTGACCCATTAGGTTCTCGGTTATATTGGTCACCTGAATTAGCATTTAATTCAAGCAAGTCATGAGCGGTATATAGCAACACGTCATGACCCTCAATTGACTAAAAAGTTAGTGTTTGACTACGAATCCTTCCATAGACAATGTTCCTGTGCAATTCATCATTTCACCATCTATACCCCACTTGGTACAGAGCATAGTTAAAGTATCAACTCCCATTAGACTGATTACGTCACATCTAGCTCAAGTGATGCTAGTTCTTGTCCCTAAGGCTCATTACTCAATTGGATATGCCAGTGAAGACTATATTCATGACATTTCCACTTTGGCCAGAGATTCCCGAGTAATGACCTCAACAAGGAGTTTTGGGTATCATCTCCTTCTATCAGGACTGATGAATTCTTTATTGACTACTTAATTACCTTCGAATATCTCAAACTGTACCCAATCACATCCCTATGAGCAATCTCTGAGAGACAACGAGGAATGAAGTCAAAATACAATATCAGTATCCAAGATATCCTTGAGTTCTTCAAGTTTAAGGATATTTGAACTATTGCTATGATGAGATTATTATTAACATTGGAATAGATTATTCATATGACTGTCTTATGGCAGGTAAGCCAATATACTTACTACTTTTAGTAAGCATCTACATGTTAACTCTCAACAACTCATGCTTACAGCTTATAAGATCCACTGCTTGATCCAATCAAGGAATATAACATGTGCTAGTTCGCCCGGATTAATAATTTCTTATCTCATTATCATGATTTTCTTCATGCTATGTAATGTATTAAGGACTTCATTAATTCGATTTAAGATCATTATCAATTCATAAAGAACATGAACATGAAATTAATGAAAATGCATTTTTATTAATCATAAAGATTTATACAATAAGTGCTAAAGGCGATTGTCTTTAGAGTACTTATTTAACACTTCATCCTTCTATTTACATTCTTTTAATATATAGTTTTTCTTTTAAGAGAGACTTAATTTAATTTTTTTCATTTTATATCAAATAAAATATAAATTCATAAACTATAATTACATAAAATATTTAAAATTTTAGATAATAAATTTGAAAGTGATTAAATTTTTAAGAAATTTCTCATTTTCATGTTTAATTCCTAACATGTAACTTATTGTTCTTTGTTTTCATTTCCCTTTTTTTTCCCGATCAAAATAGGGTGGTTTGGTTTTGTGATTTGTAGGGGTTGGATGATTTTTCATTTGTCATTGGCATTTTAATTTCTTGTACCTATTGGTCTTTCTATCGTAGGTTGGTAATAAAGCCAGATTTAAGCCTATGAAATTCAATTTTATTGCCGATAAAGTTGGCAGAATCACGTTAACAAAAGCTTCTATTTTGCATATTATGAACCAAAGATACGGAATCGGAGATGGAGATGGAGATGGAGATGGAGATGGACACGGAAATGACATTTTGTTTTGTTTGAAGATAATGAATTTGATGCACAGAAGTTCTCAGAAACCGAGCTATGGTACAATGCCAGAAACTAGAAGACTGAAAAGAAAAGATAAAGTTTTCTTTTCATTTGTTGACGGGACTTGGGAGTTTGAATTTAGTAAAAGGTAAAATTTAAATATTATATATAATCCTTTGATTCCTTGTGGGATTCTATTAAGATGAGACAGGTGGGCGGATGATATTACCTGTTAGACATGGTATACACAACTTGGCTAATATTATCTTGTCTTATTTTGTCCAATAAATTTTAGTCATTTATTTATGTAAATCTCGCGTGAGTCCCATAAAATAAATAACTAAGATTCTATGAGACAGAATAAGATAGATAATATTAGGGAGAATCCCATCTCGAATTGTTGTCGGTCAGCACGATCTCTTTTTCTTCTTATTTTTTATTTCCTTTTTTGCTTCATAAGCCCCTGAACTTTAAAATTTTACCAAAAGTAGTCTTCCTCGTTAAACAGGTTACTTATTCTAGGCTTCTCCCAACTCCCAACATTCTCGTCAACGATGGCGTCTCTAGCTTCGATGGCAGTCCGACCGATTTTTCGGAAAATCGAACTCTTTCCTTGCCATCACCGACCATCCCTAGGTCTAAAACAGCGCAACCCCCTTCCAAAAGAAAGGATCTTGCATAGAAATGCCATAAAAGCTTCGAGTGCGAGCTCACCAACTGGTTCCTCATCGCTGGGCCTATACTCTGCCCACAAGCTCGAGCTCACCGCACAAAACGTGGACCTGGTTCTGGAGGACGTTCGTCCTTATTTAATTGCTGACGGTGGTAACGTCGACGTTGTCTCCGTCGATGATGGCGTCATCTCTCTCAAATTACAAGGTGCTTTTCTTGAGTGGGATCTATTGAAATGATTGCCTTAGTAAATTGTGTGAAGTTGACTTTAGTAAGATGTTGAGTTTGAAGAACAGGAGCATGTGGGAATTGTCCGAGTTCAACGACCACCATGAAAATGGGGATCGAAAGAGTGCTCAAAGAGAAGTTTGGGGACGCCGTTAAAGATATTCTCCAAGTCTATGATGAGGAAGGGAAGGAGAGTTCTGTGGAGGTAAATCCTCGAACATGGACAGCTGATTATGACAAAAACTTTAACCTTTGGACTTGCAATTTTGTTTTGTTATGTTAACAATTGTTGTGGACGACGTGCAACTGCAGGCTGTGAATGGTCATCTTGATATATTGAGACCGGCTATAAAGAACTTTGGTGGAAGCGTGGAGGTGGTGTCCGTTGAGGGGGGAGAATGCCGTGTAAAGTATACGGGACCTGAGTCGATTGGATCAGGAATCAAAGCAGCAATCAAAGAGAAGTTTGCAGATATAAACGATGTTATTTTTGTGGATTAGTTCAAGCCATGTCGCAGAACTTTCGAATCAGTCGCTACTCATCAATAGACAGACATAAAAAGCTTGTATCATATATTATAGCTTAGAAACCAGGAATGGTGTTTGTTGTTGTTACTATCTCCTCGTAGAAATAAGACAATTGCATCGAGGTATTGAAAGAAAATAAGAGCATTCTTGCACATGTTGATCTTTCATTCAAGGCATACAGCTTCTCTCGTCCCAAATGTACACAAACTCTGGTGCTTTTGCACCATAAGTAAGTGAAAGATCAAGACTAACATGATTAATTTGTTGTGGGATGAGTAAACCCCTCCTGTTGCCAAATCAGCATATATATGAAACCTTACAAAACCTTAAGAAATATTAGGAAGTCATGTCCACCTGCTCCTGGATCTTACTGGCAGGGTGACTTCTTTAGGTAGATTTGTCTGGAGCAGTTATTATTGATCTCAACCACCTTGATAAACTGATAAGGAATGGCGTGTAAGCAAAGTAGCAAGTGACTGTCCAAGTCACAAGTCCCTGCATACCACCACAAAGGATCTTATTTTCTGAAAACAGCCAACAGTGAGGTGTTTCCAATTGGTATCGACAGTATCGTAATGGATTACCTGACCAAGGATCTCAATGTTCGCGTGTGGGTAATGCCAGAGGTGAAACCACCTGGATATGGGCAGACAAGTTAGTCCATTTAATGTCTTTTCATGTTTAACCTTTTTTTTAGAGTTGGCAATATTTACTTCATTATGGGGATTTCAGCCAGAGGACAAGCTATGCCAATAATAGAAGCTAGAGCAAACCCGAGCCATGTTCTGTCTAGTGTAAACCAAATGAATTCTGCTGCAGCAAACAATATGTAGGCTTCAATGTTGGCTGCTATTCCAGCTCTATACAATTCTGCGCTCAATTCCAGTAGTAGCACTAATGCTCTGTCTTTGAACAACAAAGCTAAGAGTTATAAGATGCATGGCATGAAGCATAATTCTAATTTCCGTTGCTGTTCATCCTCAAGTTTCTCATATCTAATTGATATTCTTTGTTTTGCTCGGTGAGTACATACTAGAGTTCAATTGTTACAAGAAACCAAGACTAGATACTTACATCAGTGAAGCAGCTACTTTCTGTGGACTTCCCTCGTGCACTTGTGAAGAGACTCGTTCGTCCAAGAAGAGTTGAAGCAACCCGACAGTGCAATAAAACAATCCAAGTATTGGAGGTACCTACCCAAAATCCAGGCAGCATAAATAACATAAAATCTAAAGTTGAAAAATATAGTAATACAAGAACCAAATGCAATTCCGTTTTACCCAGACGTTAGTCTGAAGAGGACCAATGTTGATGAACCCATTCTGGTATACTTGAAGGTTGACCCGTGAATGAATGCCGTCGAGTAGGGGACCCAAAACAAACCCTACACCAAAAAGCGAGAGAGAAATTGAGGGCCAACTAGTTCTAAAGCTTGCTGGGCTCTTATTTCTCAAACTGCAAAACGGTTTGGACACGAAGCGTTTTGGGGGGTGATTGGAATGGTAAGCTCGAAGCAAGCATGGAGAAGGAGAAGCCCGGCACAGAAGAAGGTTTTGCATAGTTCGAGGAGCACGGTCACATACAAGAAAACACATGGTCGGAGTATTTTAACATTTTTCAGCCACAAAAGAGTTAGAAAATTGGAGGCCACGGTGATGACTCGTAGTGGTGAGCATTATTTGGACTGGCTTGATTACTCGGCTTGGCCTGACTTAATTCAGGTAAATAAATGTTAAATTTTGAGTAATTCGGATCGGCTTGAGTATTACCTGAAGTATTTTCAGGCCGGAACGGGTAACTCTGAAAAAATTCGGACCGGTCCGATTACCCGAATTAGGTTTAAAAAAATTATAAAATAAGGTAATTAAGATAATTTGGGTAAATCAAACCAGGATAATTCGGATAATTCGAGCCTACTAAATAGGTAATTCGAGTAAATCGGGCCGGATAAATTCGGGTAATTGAAAATTCGAGTTCGAGCCGGGTAAGGGAAAAAAATTTCGGATAATTCAGGCCGGACCTAAACAGCAACGGAGTATTTTAAAACTTTCGAATTAGATTTATCGATTAATAGAATTCAATTAAACAAGTTCCCTCATTTAAGCGAAAGCCACAAGCGCAACCCAATAGTGAGAACAGCTTGCTTGGCCTAAACAACCATACGTCTGATTGCTAAATCATGACCGTCATGCATCGTTACTGGAAAGGCACAAAATTTTCAGAAGACATTATATTTTTGTTATCTGACAGTGCATTGACAAAGAGCTAATTGAGCTTTGATCAAGCAAGACGTTAAATAACTATTCATATAAGCAACGTTCTAGTTTTGTACAAAGTCAGAGTCAGGCTCTCTTCATAGATAGGTGGATTCCAGAACCCATTGTGACATTCATCCACATTGGACATACTTCTCCATCTGAAAGAATTATAATATCTTCCCCTAATTATCTGCTAATGACAGCTCTACTAATTACTCCTAAATTTGTAGCGTAAATACTAGGAACTACATCCCTGCCTTCTGTTATCTTTTCAAAAAGTTAACAATTCTGCCTCTGAGCACATAACAGCTCCCATCATTGGAAGCATTGATCCTGAAAAAATCGTGAAGAGGGGAACAACACAAACAATTCAGATAACTACCCTTAAGGCTTCTTTATTCATTTGATTTTTTGCTTCCTCACCTCTAAAATCATAGATCTGAAGCCTTCATTTTTCTGGGTCTTTTATGAGCTGGTGATGATGGACCCTCCGACACCCTTCCAGGTCCCTTGAATGTCAGAGGTTAAGACAATTAGACTCCAAAAGGTTAAAGAGTCCGAGAGAACTGAGGACATAAAGAAGTGATATTTACCTTGCGTTTCTGTTCCCGGCGGACGACTCTTTCCCCTATTTTCTCAATCAATAGAACATTGTTAAGTCCATAAAATTACCACAATTGATAGAAGCAAAGGCAAGGTAAAGAGCAAATGTACACATTATAAATGTACATTACCTCCAAAACTCATGGAATCTGGAACAAATATACGATCCTGATCACGATATGAACCCTGTTACAAGTTATTAGTAGCAAAGTCAAGATATAATGAATGCATCATGAAGTTCCTTAATCAAAATTCGCTCAATTATGAAATATGTTGCAGAGACAGATGTACGCTGACCTTAGGCGTGGCTGGCATTTCACCATATGAGCCTTCACGGAAAGATGAACCTTCTGCTTCTTTGTATTGCAACTGAAAATCAAACAAAGCATCCAAACATCAAAGGACATGAATGAACTTTTAATTATTAAACCAAGATCTCTTTTAATTTTGTGTCGTTTGAATAAACATTATTGTTAATTCCTACCTACACATGTATTCCTTTCAATATTCCCCTTAGATACATACACCTTAGCCTTTATGATGGAAGAAAGGTGACCAACATCATGCCTTCATTGGCCAGTAAAAATTCGACGAGAATAATTGCAATACATTTAAACGGTAGCAACGCCCTCAATCTCAGAAGGCAAAATGTATCCTTAAGTAACCATCACTAGCATATAAGCTACGATGGCAACGAAAATTAGAAATGAACAAAGGCATTAGATGAGCCAGTTGGTTCAGAACTAATGCCAGATGAAGAAAAAGACCAATGCCTCAAATACAAGACTGTCAACTATGGGAAACCATGTCTAGAAGTGCAGCTCCTTGTTAGTGGCATATTTACCAAGCAAGTTATCATTCTTTCATTATTGACAATCATAATTATCGAATACACTACTGTAATCAAACCAAAAACCATTTATCAAATCAAGTGACTATAATTCAGTCAAAAAAAAGGGGAAGATAAAGTTAAAAGTGAAGATAGAAAAATAAAAAAAAACAGAGTTTTTTTGCACAAAGTGGACTCAGGTATGCATTACCTGTTTTTGAAGGTTCAGCAGGGTCAGAATCTCTTTCCTTAACTCAAGGTGCTCAGCACAGACAGCCTTGGTTGGCACCCTTGGTTTTAAATTAACCTGCAGAAGAGAAGTCGCCACATCATCATATGTTACAAAAATGATAAACTCAAGTATACATGAAACAAAGAATTCAACTGCGTTCATCATTGGGAATGCTCTGAAATATCAAGCCCTTCATCTTCATAAGAAAAATTTGCAAAAGAAGATAGGCATATGGAAAATATGGAGAATTTGCACTGGTAAGAACATCAAAGAATATCCAGAATCCTCTCATACAGAGAAAATAAAAATTAAAGAAAAGAAAACCCACATCTCTTTCTAAACAACCACCTAACATCCCCATCCAAAAATTTAAACAAAGAACAAGGGAGACAAGACAGAACTTCACAAATGGAGCAACATAAACCTAAAAAGACCTTGCATCTTCATAGAACACATAGCCACAGAAAGAAAAGGACATTAAGTCTGCTGCTAAAGTAAAACAATGGCAGCAAAAACATAAATCTTCGAATGTAAAATCATTTAGTACAGAAAGGAACCAAAAGTGTGGTAGACAGACCCCAAGATCTTGTAATGTTTGTTCAACCCGCTTGATTGTCCGTAGTCCTGCAGATGAGCTGGCAGCTTGTACCATTTGTTCAAGTGCATATGTTCTCAGGTATACCCGAAGCTGAAATGCAATTCAATCAGATTCACTGTGCTTGTACCCAAAATCAGTGTAGCAACAAATTGCTGACCAAAAGTCCTAGCAGTTACTAATAGTGTAGCAGGTAACAGGAAAAGGAAAAAGACAAATTGAGCATTTCTTCAATGGACAGAAAAAAAATACTCATTTGTCTCAGTCAAGCCTTGTCCGTGGGCATGCGCACACGTGTGTGTGTGTGTGTGTGTGTCAGAGAGAGAGAGAGAGAGAGAGAGAGAGAACAAAATGATTAACATACCATACGAAGAGAAGTTAAAATAGAGCTATTATCCGCAACTACAAATGATGAAGGCGCTGCAGCAGAGGGAACTTGGGCATTGGACAAAGGTGAAACATCTTCAGGATTAACAGCCATATCACCACTTTCTGGACCGACATTAGATGCCACAGGCAATGAGGGTTCTTCGGCACCCTGAAAGAAGAGCAAAATCAATTTAATGGAAATGCCACTAACCTGCACAAAACACAAAAAAGGTGTTCTAGCATCCAGAATCATGAAGCCGGCTTAAGGCATATCTTCCCTTCATCTCACTTCTTCCAGAGCTATTGGTATATAGTCAGTATCCCATAGTTCATAAAATAGACAGAACAGCACATTTAAACTAACACCTTACCCGTGCAGCCATGCGTGACTCAGCTATTCTCTTTGCTTCAGCAAGAACCTTAGACAAGAAATAGAAGATGACGAAATAAGCAACATCTGATAATAGGCAAGTATCAAAGGAAAAGCTTCCCAGAAACATTAACCACCAATAACGGTCAACATAAGGTGCAAACCTCAGCATCTTTTCGTTCCTGCTGCTTTGTCTGGGACAGGACCAAAGATAATGCACGTTTACGCTCTTTTTCTTGTGTAATATTGTATGGTTCCTTCAGAAAGAATGGAATATCAAAATAAAAACTAAAGAAAACATACTAAGCCAAATACATAAGTTTCATTTGAAAGAAAAATGATTTACAGTTCTAAGGAAATATTAGCATTGTTTCCCAATGTTCCCAACATAAAAGAGCAACAATCATGTAAACTTCATATACAATGTTAGGTCACCTTCACAAGAGGATGTCCGGAAACATCTGCAGGAGTTGGAGCTCTTGAAATCAATATAGCTCGACATACTGAACAAAACAATGCCATAATCAGGATAAACATTAATATCAACTTTAAAACAAATTAACAGTTTTATTTTCAAGTCATAAAACAATAAGTAGAGATGTTTCTTGACAGTAAGCAGTAAAAACAGCTAAATACCACTGTAATATCTATCTTTCAGTTCCTCCACTGTTTTAGATGAGGGAAACCTGTCAGCTACCACGACGAAACGAAGATCAAAGCGTTCACACAAGTCAAATAATTGATCTGTCTCTTCCTTGGTCCACATCTAATGAGGATAAAATAAAATAATGGAAATTAGTCCAATACGTCTCCTGAACAGGACTTTAACTCTGAATTTATGATCAAATTAAAACTTTTAACATGCAAAAATCAACAAAAGAGGCCAGAGTAATGATTTGGCACCTACAGGATCATTTAAGTACTTCTCATACTCTTCCTCTGTATATCTGATAATATCGACAGACTGCGTAATGCAAGATAAACAAGAAGATTAAACTCGCATAGTTAAAAGAAGAAAAGACAAAGATTAATTGCAGGCAGATATAATTACTTGAGCAATCCATAATAAAACTTGTGCGCACCTTGTTATACTTGGCGAACGAATAATCACCAGTTGGCGGAAGACCATTGACAACTCTGACCTGGAAATCATACAACAATCCAAGAGCTCTGTCAAATGCCTACCATAATAAGTGAAGCCAATCCATGAGGAGATGGCACTCAGGTGGCAGAAAACTTACCCAATGGTAAAGCTGCAAATTATCCTTTCTTGCTGAACTGGTAAAAGGAAGCCACTGCCAAGTGATCTGAATTCATGGTTCCGAATTTGTTAAAAAGAAAACAGATCCTACTTCATAAATCCAACTACTACTGAAATCAATAACGACAACATGCCAAGGTTTCACATTTTATCAATTTATATAAGACCAAGTCGAAAAGAAACACAGATGGGAAACAAATTAGAGAATTGCACTCAAATGACAGCTCTCTCAGCAATGCATTCTTTCAGTTCACTCCCTAATCAAACCCATTTAACACAATCAAACCCTAACCTAAACAACCAATTCTCAAATGGCGAACAAATGATAGAACCGATATCAAAACCCTAGCAAAACAGAAAAAAATAAAATAAAAGACCTTCTCATCAGATGGGGGGCGTCGTTTCAATTGAGACGAATCAATCGATGGCATAAGAGGTGCCAACCCTCCTGTAAGAGCATAAACCTACAATTTCACAAACAAACCGTTTCCGGTCACTTAATTGAAAGATGACAGTTAAAAAGAACAAAATAGGAGCAAAATTAGTGCTCGTTAACATGCCTCCCGCGAAATGCCATCCGGTTTTCTCTGGGAATCTTTTTTGGGCTGAGATTTCTTTTCTTGCGCTATTGGTAATTGGGTTTTGGGCAATCCCAGAATGTCCTTGGCGTCCATTTTTCGTACCTCAAAATAAAATTAGGGTTTTGGTCTGACGGAGGTTATATAGTCAGTAGCTCGAATTTAGACCACATGAAGTGATCAGTTAGCGTTACTGCACGTCTGGTTTCGATTCTGAATACCTCTGAATTGAGCAGTTAGGGTTTTGTTAAATTGAAAATTGGGACAAATCGAAATCAGGGTTTCCACGTTCGAGCGCGAAAGAAAGGAGCTGAAGGGGTTTGTTTGGATTACAGGCGGGTGACTAAAATTCTCAACTACAAACCGGTGACCGGTTCTCCCTGTAACCAGTTACGATCTGTAGGCCAGAGCACTAACCGGATACCGGTTATACGTCAGTGTCACCCACTATTGGGTTTCCGGATGGAGCATATTAGTATTGGGCTTCTCAAATACCTGATCCAATTTTTCACGCAAAATCAATACACCAACATTACACAATTACAATTTGCAGTTCCCGGAGGCTTTTCAATGGAGGCAGCTGAAGCACATTTGTTGCCAATAAAAATAAAGAACAGAAGATAGAAGAGAGAGGAAGAGAATATAAGACAATTAATGGATCAATTTATTTTGTCATACCTGTATCCATAATCATTTTTTTAAGGAGATTTATTCCCTCTCTTCTTGTATTCTTCTTTGATGTGTTTCTCCAAATGGTACAGGTAACCCTTTTGAGTTGCTAAAACTTATATATCCTTTCACTAATCATCATGTTGGTTTATTTTAAAAGAGAGAGGGAAAGAGTCTTTGACCTATTTCAGATCCCGTATTTAATACCCAATAATTATTATCTTAGAGTTCTTTTCATGAGACTCAAATCTATAAGTTACATAAGTCATTAAATAATCTAACAATCTTCCACTTGGCCCATGTTACGACTTGATAATTCAACAACAAAACTTTAAGTGCACATAATATATGGAATCGATCAAGTCATCCTTAATTGAATTAAGATGATGGGATTATGGTGGTCACAAGGTATACAGCATGATTCTTTCCATCTATCACATAATCAACTCAACTCAATAAAGTTTAAGTGGGTAATTATGTAATTGATATCTCACAAAATAATTATTGTATACAACATAATATGAATGACAAGTAACTAAGCAAAAACATATGATTGTAATTGAATTCACAAATGTTATAACAATTTGAGCAAAACACTTATCTGTATATATACAAGTCATAACGTTATGCTAACAAGGACTTACCTGTAAGGCTCATCCATTCAACATGACCAATAAATATATTGGCTGGTAAACCTTTAGTTAACGGATTCGCTATCATGAGATTGGTACCAATATGTTCAATTGATACTTTATATTTTTGCACTTCTTCTTTCACAAACAAATACTTCAAATCTATGTGTTTCGCACCATTTGAATATTTATCATTTTTAGAGAAGAAAACAGCTGCAGAATTATCATAATAAATTCTTAACGGTCTATTAATACTGTCAACAATGTCAAGACCTAAGATAAAGTTTCATAACCACAATCCATGAATCGTGACCTCAAAGCACGCCACAAATTTAGCCTCCATAGTGGAAGTAGCAATGATGGACTGCTTTCCACTTTTTTAAGAAACTGCTCCTCCAACGAATAGGAACATATAACTGAATGTAGATTTTTGTGAGTTTACACAATCGGCATAGTCTGAATCTAAGTAACCTATCACTTTGAAATGAGTTGATTTTCTATATGTGAGCATATAGTCCTTTGCGCCTTGTAAATATCTAAGAACTTTCTTTGCAGCTTTTCAGTGATCCATTCCAAGATTTCTTTGATATCGGCCTAACATTCCGACAACAAAACTGATATCTGGCCAAGTGTGTATTTGAGCATACATTAAGCTCCCAACTGCTGATGCATAAGGAATAGACTCCATTTCCTTTACGTTCCAAATCATTTTGTAGACATTGTATTAGACTAAATTTGTCCCATTTCTGAATTGGAACTATCCCCGAGGAGCATTTTTTTCATTTGAAATCTTTCTAGTACTTTCTCGATATAACCTTTCTGAGACAATCATAACAATCCTTGTGATCTATCATGGAATAATTCAATTCCTATCACATAGGATGCCTCACCCATATCTTTCATTTCGAAATTATTAGAGAGGAAATTCTTTATATCATGTAACAATACCATATTATTCGTAGCAAGAAGGATATCATTAACATATAAAACTAATATAATGAACTTGCTCCCACTAACTTTCATATAGATATACCGATCAACAGTGTTTTCTACAAAACTGTAAGATGTAATGATATCATTAAACTATACCATCCTTTTGAGTGTAACATTTGACAACGAGTTTGACTTTATACCTTTCAATGTTGCCTTGTGAGTCACGTTTGGTCTTAAAGACCCATTTATAACCCACTTGCTTTACACCTTCCGGCAACTTAACTAATTACCAGACATTGTTGTCATCTATTGATTTAACGCTTCTTTGACGGCATTGAACCATTTGTCAAAATTGCTACATTCTATGGCTTGTTTTAACGAGACTAAATCTTAATCAATGCTCAAGTCACATTCATGTTCAAGTGAGTAAACTTCATAGTCAGTCGAAATAGCTGGTCTTCTCTGCCTTGCAGACCTTCGTAATGCTACTTCTTGTGACATCACTTGATCATTTGTAACTTGAACATTAGTTGGTTCTGCATTAATATGTTCAATTTGTGAAATTGGAACATTAATTTGTTGTTCTAGTATATTGCATATCTGTGATACAACAAGAGGAATAACAACCGGTGGGATCACATTTGATGTAGTAGTTTCTATTCGACTTGGAGTAGTTTCTACTTGACTCTCGTGAATATCCTGTTTTCGTGGTTCTCCACTCCCACTTATTGGACCATTCTCAATAAACCGAGCATTACCAGACTCAGCTATTCTCGTACTATGATTAGGACAATAAAATCTATACCCCTTTGACTTTTCAGGATAATAGATGAAATAACCACTAATATTTCTGGTATCAAGTTTCTTTTCATGTGAATTATATAGCCTTACTTCTGCCGGACAACTCCAAATGTGAAGGTGTCGTAAATTAGGTTTCTTTTCTGTCCACAGTTCATAAGATGTCTTAGGAATTGCCTTACTAGGAATCCTATTAAGTAGATATATAACGGTCTTTAATGCATGCATCCATAATGATGAAGGTATAGTACTATAACTTAACATACTCCAAACTATATCCATAAGAGTACGACTCCGCCTTTTAGCTACATCATTTTGTTATGGTGTACTAGGCATTGTGTATTACACACATATGCCTCAACTTGCAAGAAACTTTGCAAATAGACCTAGACATTGTCCACTTTCATCAAAATTTTCATAATATTTATCACCTCTATCAAACCTCAATATCTTTACTTTTCTATCTCACTACCTTTCTATCTCATTAACGAGCACCTTTAGGATGTCCACAGATTGAGACTTCTCATGTAGTAAATAAATATAACCATATCGTGAGAAATCATCAATAAAGTTAATGAAATATTTGTCATCGCCCTAAGAAGGAAAGTCGAAAGGACCACCGATGTCAGTGTGTATTAATTCAAGTAATTCACTACTTCTTGTGGTTGGCTTCCTTGATATATGTTTGGTTTACTTACTTTTAATGCAATCTACACATATATCTCAGTCAGCAAAATCCAATTGAGGTAAGATTTCATTTTTCATTAACCTCTGTACCCTTTCCTTGAATAAATAACCTAATCTTTTATACCACAAAAAGCAGAACATTCATTATATGCACTACGCTTATTTCCTATAATATGGTCAACATGAAACAGAGATTCAGCAAAATCAACATCAAGATTGAAACAATATAAACAATCAATTAAAGTACAAGAACCATAATAGTACTTGTGTTTATATAAAGAAAACACACAATTTCTAATATTAAAGTTAAAACCATCATCATCCAACTTTGCAACATAAACTAAATTTCTAACACAGTCAGGAATATAAAGATAATTTTTTAGATCCAGATGACACCCAGTGTCAAAGATCAATATGTATGTCCCAATGTCCTCTATTCGTGCCTTCATTTCAATTCCCCATATACAAGAATTTGTTAGTTCCGTTTATAGTCTGGATTGAAAGGAATCCCTGTTTAACATGTGACACATGAGTAGTTACACCAGAATCTAACCACCTGGTATTTTTAGGCACTTTAATAAGATTTGATTCAAAACATACTAAGACATAGTATGTATCTTTCTTTTCGAACCGAACCTTTCTTTTAAGGCAATCCTTCTTGAAGTGACCAGACTTTTTGTAGAAGTGACACCTCTTATCTTTATGGATTCAACCCTCATTAAATTTGCTGAGAGCTTTGTCCTTATCTTTGCCTTTCTTTCCTGGTTTGTTCTTGCTCCTACTAGCTCCTTGATGAAATGTGAGATGAATGAAGTATTCCTTCGTTTTCTTCAATCTTCCTTCCTCTTGAACCAACATGACCTTAATTTCTTGCAGGTGCTATTTTTCCTTAATGGTATTATAATTTACCTGGAATCGGCCAAACTCAAGAAGAAGTGAGTTGATAATGAATTGTACAAGGAAAGAGTCACTTACATCCATACCTATGGATTTCAACTTTGCAGTTAGATTTGACATATGTGTTACTTGATCATGAATAGGCTGTGACCAGTTAAATTTTTTAGTCGTTAGGTTACTTATTAAAGTCCCTACTATGGACTTGTCAGCTATATCAGATTGAGAGTATTCTTTAAGCTTCAACGTAACTCCTTTGCATTGTTCATTTTAGGCATTGATAGCTTTACATTTTCTGTGATCATCATTCGCATCAAATTCAAGCTCAACCTGTTAGACTGTTCCCAAGCCTTATAATAAGACTTGTCTAACTAGTCTCGGTTATGGTTGCGGGCCTCACGTATGAAACTATGGCCAAGTCCAAATCTATTACACCAAGTTGGAACTGGACTTATTCGGGTCAATCACCATATTTTAGGCCATTAAACTTGATTAGCTCATTTCCTAAAGCAGACAAATTAGTAGATGCTGCAAACACAACATATAGCTCACATATTAATGCTTTGAGTAAACCTAAATGGATTCAAACTAACTAATACACTTTGATTATGCATTTAAATTCTCCTTTAGGTGAAATTTAAATACATATTTGTAACCTATTATGATGCATATATAGTTCACTATAATGGACAATCAATCATATTCTAGTCAGCATACATGTTATCTTTGAGTATACAATAATATTAACCAAATATGTTAATAAAGTCCCTTTAATGTCATTAATTATAAGGAACGATCCACCTTTGGGTGACCTCCTAGCATTGTAATTAATAATCGTAATTGTTCAGTTTAACCTTTATGCCATTGTAGCATCATATCATAATGAACAATTTAAACATTCACAATTAAATGATTAACATTTTCAAGCTCGGCCACTTTGGTGACTAATAAGCTTTCCATGCAATAAACATTTAATTGGACAGTTATCATACATGACAAAATTTAATTTAATTAGTCTGGTCACTTTGGTGACTAACAAACTATTCTAAAGTACCACAATGTCATGTAGTACATTCAACATATAATAAGAAAATGTAATTCTAAGCATTGCATAATATAAATGGTCAATACCAATTAAAACATAATATGAAACAAAAATCATATTATGCATAGCAAACATATGCATAACTTTTATGCATATAAAACTAAATTAATGAAGCGACGGGCGAGTGCACAACACGTGCCTGTCGCTGGTTCCCTATGGCATATGACATCTTCCTCATTGCCCATTGAATCCATTATTTAATTCTTCAGTGGTCAACAAACGAAACAAACCTATGATGTTTTCTCACTCTAAACCATCCCTCTATATCTTGCTTCGGTCCGTCCATAAATATTATATTTCGGTTAAGCAATGAGAATGGCTTTCAAGTCCTTAGAACACTAATTCTATTAACATCCAAAAATCATCAAAACTTGTGGTTTGTTGTTGTTTTGTTTCTATTTTTGTGTTTCTATTTCTTTGTTCCTTTCATGGCAATGTAACAAAGAAAGTTATGCGATTAGAAATACAAACAAACATTATATAGAAATGAACTAAAAATACAACCATATCAAACAAATAGAAAAACAAAAAAACCATACAGAAGATACATAATCGTTCATGAGTGTAGAATACAAATAATGCAACATCGTGGCTTTGATACCAATTATAAGACAATTTAATGGATCGATTTATGTTGTCATACCCGTATCCATGATTGTTTTTTTAAAGAGATTTATTCCCTCTCTTCTTCTATTCTTCTTTGATGTGTTTCTCCAAATGGTACAAATAACCCTTTTGATAAGTTGCTAAAACTTATACATTCTTTCACTAACCATCATATTGGTTTATTTTAAAAGAGAGAGGGAAAGGGTCTTTGACCTATTTAAGATCTAATATTTAATACCCAATAACCATTATCTTGGGTTCTTTTCGTGGGACTCAAATCTATAAATCATATAGGCCATTAAATAATTTAACAGAGAAGAGTCTAGAAAGAGAAGAGAAGCTAGAGAAATTACAAATAAAGAGAGAGAGAGAGAGAGAGAGAACAGTAGAATATCATAGAGAATATTTAGAAGGAAAGACAATTGAATTCTGTTTTTTGCATGTCTATATAGTTATTAGCATTTGGTTTAAATATGCGTGATAGTAAAGGGCTATAATGTAGGAAGGATTTTTAATAATAACTAACCCACTAACCAAACTACTGAAGAAAGGAGTTCAGTTTGTGTGGACCGATCAATGCTAGGAGAGTTTTGAGGAGCTTAAGCAGAAATTAACTTTCAGTCCAATCTTGGTGTTTCCATAGAGTGGTAGAGGTTTTGAGATATATACTAATGCTTCGAGAATAGGATTGAGGTGTGTATTGATGCAGCATGACAAGGTGATAGCTTAAGCCTCTCATCAGTTAAGATCACATAAGTTGAATTATCTTACCCATGATTTGGAGTTAGCAGTGATTGTGCATGCTCTTATGATTTGGAGACATTATTTGTACAGGGAGACATTATAAATCCTTACAAATCATAAATGCCTTAAGTATATCTTAACTTAAAGGGAGTTAAACTCAAGGTAGAGAAGATGGATTGAGTTGTGAAGGATTATGATTGTACTATTGATTACCATTCGGAGAAGGCTAATGTAGTAGCAGATGCTTTGAGTAGGAAAAACTCAAGCGTAATTGCTAATTTGAGTGGATACAGTATGACATCATTGGTGGAGTTGAGAGCATTGGATATGAAATTGGAGATTGATTAGTTAAGTGGTTTATCGGCGACGCTATAGGTCCAATCAGATTTGGGAGATAAGATTAGAGAGGCACAAACTTGGGATTGCTATCTAATGCGAGTGTGAGAGAGAGTGTAACGAAAAAGGGGGGCTAACTTTTCAATAAGAACAGATGGAGCGTTGGTGACTAGGAGGCGAGTTTGTGTACTAGATGTAAATGGATTACGAGAGGAGATTTTGAAGGAAACTTATAGTGCAACATATGTTATGCATTATGGTACTACAAAAATGTATTGGAACTTTATACCTTTTTACTGGTGGCCAACAATAAAGAAAGATGTAGCAAAGTTTGTGTTGAGGTGTTTGACATGTCAATGGGTTAAGGTAGAGCATCAGGTCTCAGTAGGGAAATTAAAACCCTTAGCCATTCTGTCGTGGAAGCAGGGGAAAATTTCGATAGATTTTGTGGTAGCGTTACTAAGGACCAGATGTAGACATGATTCAGTTTGGGTGATTGTGGATAGTTTGACTAAATCAGCTCATTTGTTACCTGCATAGTAGACAGATTCCTTAGATAAGCTTGCCAAATTGTATGTTGATGAGATTGTGAGGTTATATGGGGTTTCAGTGTCAATTGTATCATATCGAGATCCATAATTTACTTCTCGATTATGGAGGAGTTTATAGATAACTTTAGGAACTAGATTGAATTTGAGTACTGCATTTCACTCTCAGTCGGATCAACAACTGGAGCGTACGATTCAGATATTGGGGGATATGATGAGAGCTTATGTACTGAACTTTAAGGTTGATTGGGTTAGATATCTACCCTTAATCGAGTTTGCGTATAACAATAGTTATTATTCTAGCATCGGCATGGCAACATTTGAGGCATTATATGGTAGGTGGTATAGAGATATGATATGTTGGGATATAAAGGGTGCTAGATTGTTAAAGGGATCTGTAACACCCCACTCTCACAAGACACGTACTTGACATCTTGAATGATATCCGAGTCCGTGTCCTGCAAGGATAACATGCTAGAGCACTCAATCATACAAAACTCGGTACAAATTTGTTTTTTTAACCACAAACATAAAGTGCGAAAATCGATAACCAAAACTGGCCCACTTTATTTAAAAATATTTTCCATTCATAGATACAATTATTACAAACATTAGTATTCAATAGCCATTTAGGCCCATTTCAGATATAGAACAAATTACTAACATTCATAATGTCTTTACATTCCGATACAACACTTAAGACTACACTTTCAATACAACATAAAGAAATACATATGTAGGTGCATACTAATCCCGACCCAAAACTTTTACTCGAAGCCTTTCTAGAGAACTTTATAAAACCTGAAAAGCGACGTTGCAATTTTGATGAGTTTTGGAAATGCAGTTGAGTGAACCATCATTGATGATTTCACCGGATCACATACACATATCACATATTTCACAGATATTCATTCAGATCATATTAATATTCTTGATATTCACATAACATGGCAACTCATATGATCACACAGTTCTCGTAGCCAAGTATGGCAATAGTTCATATCAATTTATCACTCATTTCAGCTTTGCATATCATTCAATGGGTTTCAATCTTATAATGCTATATGCATGATATTCATATTCGTTCTTATTATTGTGACTGAGTGCCTATCATATGCTTATACAAATACTGGCTCATAAGGCTCAGTCAGAATAGAATCACGGAGCATAGCTCTACGTGTAGAATCAGAAATCACGGAGCAAAGCTCTATATGGAAGCGTTTCATACTAGCTACTCAAGACACAATGCCTTTATCTGAGCATGAATTTTTATGAAATGCATCAAATACTGATTATGTTATATCAGACAATCCCATATGATATTCAATCAGAAATTCATAATCATCGGACCTAAATCTGGCATTCAAATTTCGTTGAGAATTCACATATCATATAGGATTTGATTTCAATCAGAACACTTCCAATACATTCCCAACTATTAAACTCCTCGAACTTTAATTCTGGAATTCAAAAACAAATCACAAGTAGTTCAATAATATTGGAAGTTTAAACAAATCAAATCAAGTCAAGTCAATCCTAGAAAATCATCTAGGTTGACTCACAGTACACTCCAAAATGCTATTGCTTGGATGGTTCGGCAATGTCTAACTATCGTCCAATGAGTTATTCTATAACAGACAAAAAACATTTACAAATATCATACTTTTGCACAATTGTACAAATATTCCTTAATGCACACGTACTTATACAATATGCACAATCTATGTTTAATGACAATTCTAGGGTACTTTATCAAAATCCTTATGAGCAAATCATTCAGATATCAAAGCCCTCATTAATACCATGTATACTTATAATTTGGACCAATAAAAAGTAATGTGAAATCAATTACACAATTTCATTGACCACTTCAGATTTTCTTCCAATATACTCTTTTGGGTCTACTATTCACATTCAATTAGAAAGTGAAACCAATATAATTTGGTCATACTCTCTTCTAGAAAAATGTTCCTTGATGTCTTATCTTTCCATTGACACTAAAATCACTCAATTTGTTTTAGTAATTTGGAAGATATGCCTTAAACATTATCAGGTTGTTCATATTCAAAAACAATGTACCATGCACAAATTCCATATGAAAATTCAACATCTTAGAGACTGAATCACAATTAGATTTTTTCATATGATTTGTCTCCTATGTCTCTAGTTTACTCCAAATCAAAAAGAATCTCATTTGGAATCCTATAGATCCAGATATAATTAAAATACTGAACGGTGTTCAGTAAAACAACACTAGTTCATACCATTTCAACATATTCTCTCACTTTCGTCCAATCAATCTTTCTCAATTCAATTCCAAATGCTACAAAATTTTATGTAGGGATATAAAAATTTCTTAAAAATCCAATGGTTCAAGAATCAAGTCATTTGGATGTCTATAGAAAAAAGTTATGGTCAAAAGAAGCAAGACTATTCGGTAAAAGACAAAATCTCAAATGCACGATCGTGCATTTGCACGACGGTGCAAATTTCTTTTCACTTCCAAAGTCACCGTCATGCTTTTGCATGATGGTGCTTTTTGGCCAACCCTCAATGTCACCATTGTGCTTTTGCACGATGGTGCTTTTTGGCCAACCCTCAATGTCACCATTGTGCTTTTGCACGATGGTGCTTATGGCCTAAAATCTTAAAAGTCACTGTCGTGCAACACTTCTTCATCACCAACATCTCAACTTCCAAACTCCATAACTTTTGATCCAGAACTCCAAAATTTACAAACTTTATATCAATGGAAAGCTAAGAAAAACTTTCATGAGATAATTTTGTCAAAATATGCCTAGATTAACACAGAAAAGTCATGGAAGTTCAAATAAAAAATTCAACTCTCTCTTACTATTCATTCCCAGAATTTTCAAAAACCAACATTTCAAATTTTTATTTCTAATTTTTCTACTCCATTTCAATCAACTCATTCACCGTAAATTTATACTACTCCAAAATGTACAAGTTTAGTTAAAAATCATCAAAAACCAAGAATTTATAATTCAACTTATTCAGGCTCTGTTACTTTTTTGCATTTTCAACTTTCATTCTAAATCACTATTCTTCCTCTCAACTTCCATTTAAACACTCATTCCCATCTCAAACCATAACTTTACAATTACTCCTCAACTTAAAAACTATTTTCTTGATCATCTTTAAGTTTTCATCAACTCACGTATAAACAACTATATATTCATACATGCACAGTGAAGAAACAGAGCATATCACCTTTGCATATCTAATTCTCTACACCAATCCTATACACCCTTTTATTGCTATTTCAACTCCAAAAACTATTTCCACAACATCAGATCACTAAAAATCCATCAAAACTAAATAACACTATAACCCAAATTTTCATCTCATCCACAGTGTTCATGAATGCCATGATCATGCACGGACAATAAATTCATCAACTTTATTTCAAAAATCTACAACTCTAACAAATTTATTCAATACTTACTTGTTGAAGACTCCAAAAGCTTCAATTATCTTCAAGCCCTAACTCTATAGAAAATTACGTAAACCACCATGAACACTAACCAACCTATGGTTTTTCTTAAGGCAGAAGAAACCATTTGCAAAGTGGTGTTGGTATTGGAGAAGGAAAAGCACATAAATCTTTTAGAAGGATATCTGATGAAAAAATTTGTGTATTGAGAGGAAATTCGAAGAAGGTGATGAAGAAGAAAGAACTTAAAAATATCACTTAACCTTTTTAACTCTCGGGTAACTTAAACTTACTTTCTACAAGGTTCTAAAAATCATTTTGTTAGTGACAGTTGTCACTTTCCTAATGCCTAAACTCTAACCAAGTTCCTTTTGAACTACTTCCCTTAATTCTCATCTTTACTTTCCAAGTATCTCCAATATCCTTTTGATTTCTTTTCCTATTTTCCAAAATACTCTTAATTTCTGAAATTCACCAAAATTCACCAAAAAATTAAAAATATCACAATTCCACAAATCAATAATATTTCCAATATAACAAATTCAAAATTCTCAAAATTCACAACTCAGTCCAAATATGCCCAGAATTATTCATGAATGCATGTACAATTATTTCCATGTGCACAATTTTTACTATTCATGTGTATGTGCATGTCATTTTATGCATGAGCATGAAAATGCAAATTCTAAGTTCTTATTAAATACTCTTATTTACTATTCTAGCCTCCACGCAGGTAACGGGATGTTACAAATTATTAAATCTGTAAAATCCCGTCACTGACGGGAAGGTTATTTTGGTAAATTGGGACTGGCTAGATTGTTGCATTGCATATTGTGATATGAGCATCCTTTTGGC
>JANKYF010000194.1:35161-46697 GCA_029829435.1 Erythroxylum hondense
CCAAACAGTCAACTGACTTTTTATAAAAATTTTTCTTAGAAAAACTCTATTCACAAAAGCTCTACTGATAGAATCTTATCCAAGCAGGCACTTAATACTGTTTATTTGTTTGTTCTAGTTAGAATTGGCTGATCTACCATTTAGCACTAGAAACTGGGAACTATTGTTTTAGAAGAATGCTTTAATTTGATTGCACCGGATGTTTCAGCCACAAGGATGGAATGCTATGAATTATTATTCATGAAGGTGTACACGCTGTTAATAGGTAACTTACAAATACCGCATCAAGATAGTACTTATAAATACTAGTTCAAAATAAAAAAGCTAATAAGCTTGAACTAGAAAAACGAATAAATCAATCATAATATGATTATATGCTTTACATATTTACCTATTTTTTGCTCAATTGCCTGTGGCATGCTTATATTAAGTACTCTTAGCTTTCATACAAATGTTCCATAACATGTCAAATGATGTACAACTACACTTATAATTTTTTCTTTTTTATCATTTATGATGAGACTTCCGTTGCATTTTTAACCATTTTTATTTGACCTTAAATATTTTTTTTCGTTTTACTGAAAAATTGTTACATCTGATTTTAAAAATTTTGTGTTTCTGTAAACTTGTTGACTGAAGTTGTCCATCCCGAGATGAATTTCAATCAAATGGCTAAAGTTCAATAGATAAAGTGCATCCAGGTGTGAAGAGATGGGTTGAATTATTTTTTCAATTATATATTTTTGATCTCATTGAAAAAGGCTATCAGCTTAACAAATTTTTCATTCTTATAATGATTGGGATTTGGTAGGAAAATTATTTTCTATGCTAATTAGTCAAGTTTATCATAATTTTTAGAATAAATTTAATTCAAACATATTTTGAAATAAATTTAAAGATAAATTTTCGACGTTTGTCCTTATATGATGAACTTAAGATTAAGATTACTGTTAAATCGTGAAAGACAAGGATAGCTAGATGTAAATATAATAATTGCCTGTTCATTAAATGCCCTACTGTACAGTGTCGTACATAGCACCCTAATACATGTATGACTTGTATTCATTATTCTCTCTCCTATAATGAACTTCTGTTGTAAGTGTTATTATAAAAAAAATTGTATTCATTATTCTCTATCCTGTAACAAACTTCTATTGTAAGTATTATTATAAAAAAATTCTTTAAGGCAGACAGAGCACGTCATTTATCCTGGTATCAGAGCATAGAGTAATGGCTATAGCCTCGTCTGATGGGTCCTCGACAACTTCTGCTTCAATACCTTTCGTCGAAATTTTGCTGAGGAGGTGGTCACTCTTTAATTCCTTAAGCCAGACTGCCTCCATCAAGTTGGACAGAGCAATTATCTGGTGTGGGAATCAGTAGTGCTACTGCTATTGATTGAAGGGAATCTTATTCAATCTCACATGGACGACACCCAAGTCGCTCCTCCGCGTCTTGTTTCTAGAGACACAGGAATAATTTCAAAGCCAGCTTTTGATGAATGGTATTCTCTTGATCGTCTTTTAGTTGGATGGTTGAGGAACACCATGATCCTAGATGTAGAAGCCCAACTCTTACACTGCAAAATTGCTCGAGAATTATGGGTTAGTGCATGAGAGCTTACTTACGCCTCGATGAAGTAGCAGGTGATGATGCTCAAGTTAGAGCTCCATCAAACCCACAAAAATGCTCTTAAGATGGCAGAGTATCTCACCAAAATGAAGACCATCTCCAATCAACTAACACTAGCAGGAGCTCCAGTAGCAACTGAAGATCTTATTCTTCACACACTGAACGGCCTCAATGTTGAATACAATGCAGTAGTAGTCAAGTTGGTAGATCAGCCAAATATTACGTGGATTGATACACAATCCTCGTTACTTGCTTTTGAGAGCCGTCTTGAACAATTGAATCATTTCTCGAACTTATCAATTCATCCTTCTGTGAACTAGCTCAAAAAGATGAATCCGATAAAACTTACTCAGAACGTTGTTCGTGGAGAAGCTTTTGTAGCTTAAAGGACGTAGAGAAGGCTACAATAAAAGTGGACGTCCTTACTATCACCTTTGTGAGAAGCCTGGCCACGTCGTTGCAAATTGCTATTATCGCTTCGATAAAACATTTCAACCACGAACTTATAGCTAAAGTTCAAACAACTATCCACCTCAAGTTTGCTACGCTCAAGCTCAATCTCAGTCAGTAGAAGATCTATCTTAGTATATGGATAGCAGCACCACTTACCACGTCACATTTGACACTCATCAACTTAACTATTATACTCTAGTAGGTAAGGCATATCTCTATACATGCACTGGTGAGAAAATGCGAGTAACTGGTATTGGTTCTACTTCTCTACCTGTTTCTAATTCAACAATCTGACTGAATGATGTCTTATTGGTACCTTCAGCAACTAAAAATTTAATGAGTGTCAACAAACTCATTAGAGATAATGATATTGATATACATTTCACTAATGATGAATGTGTTGTGAAAGACAAGAAGATAGGCAAATCTCTATTACATGGGAAGGCTAAATGAGGATTGTATCCTATGGATAGAGTGGCGTGGCAAACACAGGTGAATATAGCAACTCCTCCTCCTTTTGATTCTTCCTCACAAAAGGAGAATATGATTGAATTTGTCAAATGGCATAACAAACTAGGACACCTAGTGATAGGATCTTAAAGGAAATCTTGAATAAGTGCAATGCCAACATTTCTTTTCCGAAATTTGTATGTGAAGCTTGCCAATACAGTAAATCTAAACTGTTGCCATTTGCAAGGTCTGAGTCTCATGCTTCTTTTTCTTTAGAACTAATACATACAGACATTTGGGGACCTTTGCTTGTAAATCTGCAATTGGTCATCGCTACTACATCCACTTCCTAGATGACTTCAGTAGATATACATGGTTGTATCCACTAAAACATAAAAGAGAAACCATACACGTATTCAACATATTTCGTACATATGTTGAGAACCAGTTTGACACTAAGATAAAGGCTCTTCAGTGCGATAACGAGACTGAATATAAACCATTCATTCCTGTCACACAAGCAGTGGGTATTCAAATACGATTTACTGGCCCTTACATGTCTATTCAGAATGGTCGAGCCGAGAGCAAAAACTAGCATATTGTCGAAAGGGGTCTAACATTGCTTGCTCAGGCTCGCCTTCCTCTCACTTACTAGGTTGATGTCTTCCAAGTGGCTATCTACATCATAAATAGACTGCCAACACCTACTTTAAATGGTTTAAATAACTTCTATCTACTATACAAAGTTGAACCTAACTACAAGACACTTGAACCATTTGGCTATGCTTGTTACCCATGTTTGAAACCTTATAATGCTCATAAGTTCCAATTCCATAGCCATAAGTGTGTATATCTTGGCCCTACCTCTAATTAGAAAGGTTATAAGTGTCTTAGTACAAATGGACAAATATATACTTCTAGACATGTTGTTTTTAATGCGTTAATGTTTCCATGAACTGAAGGGTTCCTACATCGTCATTTGACATAATCTAAGAGTGATTATGTCATCCCACTAATCATCTCCTCTCAAGAATATAGGTTTCGTTGAAGATATAAGGAAGAATCTAGAACATCATCCTCCCGTATTAGACTCTCTAAACCACACAGCAAGTCCACTATGTGAACCTTCGTTGACCTTAGAAACAATGGAGAGTCCAACCCAGTTGAATGAGACTCAACATTTGGTCCAATCTATAGATCAAGAAAAAAAGCAAAGTTCACACAAACATACATCCCAAGAGAACATGTGCGAAGGATGGAATATTCAAGCCCAAATATTCGTTTATTGGGCTCTTAAAAGCTGAGAATCCAATTTCATTATCTCAAGCTTCAGAACCAAACTCCATGGCAGCCGCGTTTACGTCCCCTCAATGGAAGCAAGCTATGATCAATGAGTTTGAAGTCATGAAGGATGAGATGAAGTCCTTGTATGAGAATAAAAGTTTTGAGCTGGTGAAGTTGCCAAAAGGTAAGAAAGCTTTGAAAAATAAGTGGATGTTCAAGATTAAGCATGATGAACACAATTCTCATCCGAGATTCAAAGCTAGATTGGTTGTTAAAGGATTCAACTAAAGAAAAGATATTGATTTTGACGAGATATTTTCATCAGTTGTAAAAATGACATCCATCTGTATAGTGTAACAGTAAGTCTAGACTTAGAAATCGAGCAATTGGATGTCAAGACAACTTTTCTTATGGAAATTTAGAAGAAGAGATATATATGGAGCAACCAGAGGGCTTCAAGGAAAAAGGGAAATAAGACTATGTGTGTAGATCGATGAAAAGCCTTAATGATTTAAAATAGGCACAAAGACAGTGGTATAAAAAGTTTGAAAATGTTATGGGGGAGTAAGACTATAAGAAGACAATTTTAGATCACTGTGTTTTTGTACAGAAATTATTTACTGATAATTTCATTATCCTTTTACTTTATGTTGATGATATGTTGATTGTTGACCAAAATATCAACAGGATTAACAATTTGAAGGAGCAATTAAGCAAGTCTTTTGCCACGAAAGACTTGGGGCCAATAAAACAGATTCTTGGCATATCAATTACCAAAGACAAGTGCACCAAGAAATTATGGTTATCATAAGAGAAGTACATTGAGAAAATACTTTAAAGGTTCAATATGGATAAAGCTAAAGCAGCTAGTTGTCCTCTTACTAATCACTTTAGGTTGAGTGCTAAGCAATGCCCTTCGATGGATGAATAGAAGGAAGAGATGATAAAAGTTCCCTATGCTTTTTCAGTTGGAAGTTTGATGTACATCAAAGTATGTACAAGGCCAGATATTGCTCATACAATTGGAGTAGTGAGTAGCTTCCTTTCAAATCCTAGTAAGGAAAATTGGGATGTTGTGAAGTGAATTCTCAGATATCTACGTAGTACTTCTAAAATATGCTTATGTTTTGGAACTACTAAGTCTATGTTAGTTGGTTACACAGATGCAGACATGGCTAGCAATGTTGACTCGAGAAAGTTTATTTCAAGTTATCTAATTATCTTTACAAGGGGAGTCATGCCGTGACAATCAAAATTGTAGAAATATGTTGCTCTATCCACCACTGAAGTGAAGTTTATTGCTGCAATTGAAGCATGCAAGGAGCTCCTATAAATGAATAAGTTCTTAAATGAACTTGGTTTTCGGCAAGATAGATATCAATTGTTTTGTGACAGTTAGAGTGCTATTCAAATTAGGAAACATTCCTCATTCTATTCAAGATCAAAATATATTGATATGAAATATCACTGGATCAAAGAGGTTTTAGAGAAGAAACTATTACAACTTGAGAAGATTCATATGGATGAGAATGGATTAGATATGATGGCAAAAGTTCTACCCAGGGGAAAATTTGAGTTATGTTGATCATTTGTAGGAATGGTAGCAAATATCATATAGTCGGTAAGGGGAGAATTGTAAGGCAGTATCAACATACATGTTACTGCCATTCTAAATTTATCTAGAAAAAAGAAGTAAAAAGTAATTTGACAACAACTTGCATTCAACAGCTTGCATACAAGCTGTTAGTCGCTACATAACAGCTTGCTATGTAAGCTATCACACGGTGGAGGGTCAAATATGCATGAGATGTGAGGTGAGTTTAAAGTGAATTTTAGAGAGTTATTTTGTATGAGAGAGTAATTTTTAGGGTATTTTTACGAAATGTTTTCCTAAAATAATGAGTGATAAAATAGTGATGATATTATCCTAGGGATAGTAAATTTGAAAAATACCTTGTGTGTGAATACCACTATTTTGTTGTATCATTTTTTACTCTCTGTACCTGCTATTTTCATTAGTGGAAGTTTATTCGGAGTTTAATCTATGGATATAGCCTAAATTAGAGGGTGAACCACGTTAAAATTCTACATGTTATTTCTTTGCTTATTTTCCTTTGAGATTTAATTCATAATTTTTTCCAACACTTTTTCCCTTCAAAATACCCTCTTTTCTTGTTCTAAAGTTTCTATTGATTACTCACAAATCCTTTAATTGCATTATATTAGACTGTTGTTCTAAATCTAACTGATAAGTTGGGAGACCACCACAGAAACATAGAACCATATCGCATGAGTGACCTTGGTCCAATATGTGTGAATATGTAGGACAGGAATAACCTAGAGCAAATGGTGGAGGAAGTTGATGAGGTTCTGATGATAAGTACTCAGACGACCACTCAAAGAATAGTTCTTCAATGACAATTGCCTTTATGCTTACTGTTTTTGTTTTTTGTTTGTACTCTCACACTTGTCTTTTGTTGTACACTAGATCTCTATTGAAAAGTCTAAAGAAAGTTTTGGAGGAAAAACGATGCCTCTTCCCATTCCTCTTGTCATATATATACAGAAAAAACATCCTAAATAGGAGCCCCTAAAGATGGGAAAACTCCTATAAATCTACCGCTAGGAATCTCCTATACAGAAGTAAATCTTTGTACAAAAGGAAAGATCCAAAATCTATACTATATAGGAAAGGCCGATAATAGCGTCCAATACTTTCTCTCAAAAACTCGTTACTTTAGATGTAGTGGAAGCCAAAGCCAAGCCTGGCGTACCTTATAGTAAAATTAGAAATATCTTGATTTATCGCAAATAAAATAAAAAAAGCTTGAAGAAATTGCTGGCAGACAATCATGATATGTCCGTTGCAACAAAGAATTACAAAAGGAAGCGAGTGGATTTTAAGTCTGAAGAAATTAACATTTGAAGGATTGGATATGCACATGATTCATCTGTATGATTAAATTATACAGATCGTGGCAAAAGACAAATGGGGTTTGTATATTTTAAAGTTAGCTGAGAAAGTAAAAGTTGATCATGGGACTAACTCTTTGATTCCGAGAATCATAAGATGGTACTTTATTAGATTGCCCTCAACATGCACCAACAGAAAGCTCTGTGCTACCCATTCTCTATTTTTTGCTGAACATCAGTTGAATTGGTTATTCCATTATATACAAAACAGCTATGTTACTTATGAAATTTCTTCCCATGCAAAAGCATATCTTTTAGAAAGTATAAGTACATTGCATTGTAACTAAAATAATAAAAATACAATTTAACATGATATATTTTCCATTTTAATATTGCTTGTGATTATGAAAGGAAGTTAAAATTGAATTCTGAACATGAATACTTCCATATTTATTCTCTTAAATGAATTGCAATGGAACTCGGACCAATTTTCATACCAATCTCATATGAAAAGGATTAAGTGAAATACATTATTTGGTCCTTCAATGAGTTATAATCATACAAAAATTACATATTGCATCTGTTTTTATAATATAATAAATAATTAAAGACACGTATGGCAGAAACATCAATAGAATTGAATAATAACAACTCCAACCAATAAATCAATTTTCAATTTCATTTTCTTGATTTACTCCTCAACTTTCATGATCTTTTTGCGTTACTAATTCCTCACTAGCTTTAACTTAACCATGTGTATCTACTTCGGTCCTTTTAGATTTAACTTCCTTTTGCAATCCGCTGCACACTTTTCGCATTGTCGCCGATTGATGCGACAGATAAAGGACTCTCCATGCAACTGTTGGTTGGGCGTCGCCTTGAGAAGAGAGCGTATAAACAAATGAAATTACAGAACCATACAACGTACGAAATTAAAAGAATCAAGCAAAGCGACTCAACCATGACCAAATTTGACTGTTCTCATTAGAGGGAGTGTTAAAAATAGAGAGAAACATTAAAAATTTGAATCTCTAATTAAGAAATTAGAGATTTTGGAGGAAGGTAATTAAGTGAAGTGAAAAGTTTCAGTCTCGTCGATGTAATTTTTAATAGTAAATTATATTTAAATTTTAATTTTTTATCTAATTTATAATATTATATTTAATTGTTAGCTCCTAAAATTTTTCTTATTATTTTTATCGAGTTAGACATGACTTAAATAAATTACGATGACACGATAGATTAGTTTTGGAATTTATTTGTTTAATTATGTCAAAGTTAGTAGGATCTATTGCATGGGTTAATGGAATTAAAGTGTTAAAGTTATAAAAGTATTCATAGGTATTTTTGGCAAGTCATTTAAGAATAAAAGACATAAGGCTTATAAGGAAGGTCAAAATAAACTTTGCACATTCATTAAGGGTAGAAATGGAAGAAGAAATGTTGTCTTGTTCTTTTAAGAAGGGAAAAACGTGATTTGAAGAAGAGAAAGAAGAGAAATACGAAAATAGAAGAGAGAAAGAAGAGAGTTTCGGTGGAGAGGACAGAAAAGAAGGAAAGATAGATAGGGTTTCATCATTTCTTAGTTTTTAAGAGAGCTTTTGAGATTGTTCAAGAAGGAAAAAAGATAGAGGAAGAGAAGAGCTTCCATTGAGCCAAAGTTCTCTTCATTTGGTGAAGAATCAAGATAAGATCATTTTGAATCTTTTGGATCTTTGGAAGGGTTTTAGTTCATGGAGTTTAGAAAATGCATGGGTTTAAGTATTCTAGAATCAATTTTAGTGATTTTGCATTGTGAAATTTTCAATTGGATTCATATTGAATGAAGTTTTGCCATTGATGAAGGAAATCAAGAAAGGCAAGGGGAGAGGCATTTTAAGCAAGTCCTTAAGCAAAGAATTCAAGGTGGATACATGTTTATAATAGAATAAATAAGCCACTAATGTTTTCTTTGAATAAAAAAAATTTAATGATTTCAATTGCATCATAAATGTTGCATTTATTACTTCTTGAATGAATTAATAAATTGCTATATGTTTAATATATGAATTGTGTTGATGATTTATGAAAAGACTTTGAAAACGATGAAAATGATTTTTGAAAGATATTATGTTTATGAAAAATCATGTTTTCGAGAATGTGTCATTTTGGGCAACAAGTTACAAGTTATGAAATGTATGATTATGTGGGTTTATGGTAGTTCCCTAAATTAAGTCAAGTGCACTTTGACAAAAGGCTTATCCTGCCTGTTTGCTAGTGGCACGGAGCTCCTTCATAGACTCCTATAAGTTCACGACTACGCATGACCACTATTTGAAAATGCGTTAGTACGTTCTATTCACGGCTATAGAGGACCATTATGTGAAAATGTGTGGTACGTTTTGTTTTTGGACTTACCCAAACCATTTTGATGTGCTTATGTGCTCATGATACGTTGACAAGAGCGATGTATACATGATTTGTCTTATTGTGAATTTGGTTGAAAACTTAAGAACCATGTATTTTATGAACTCAATGAAAATTTTCTACGACAAGTGAATGTTTTTAAAGATTTTGCTTATTTTTCTGTTATAAACTGTTACCCACGAGCTTTCAAGCTCACCTCCTTCTTGCCTCATCTTCAAATGAAGAAAATGAGATCAAGTAACCAAGAGTCGAGACATCATACTACTTTTGTAATGTTTTTTTTGTAAATTAAGTTAGCTTTAGTAAAAGCAAAATTTTAGACGCATTTCGAGAATTATGAGGTTTTGTATCTTTTGTATTTTGGATTTTGAATTTTGATACCGATAATGTAATGTAGCTTGGAATGCCGTTAAAGATTTGTAAAACCTTATTCTTTTGATGTTAATAAAATACGAATGGTGTATGGAAGATATTGAGTTGGAATTAGATATACTTGAAGAAGTTACCAACTTGAGTTGATGATTTTCAAACATGAATTGAGATGTTATGGAAAAAAATAGGAATTATGAATGATGAGATGTAGTTGAATGGATAAGAATGATATTGCATTAGACGAAGTGAATTTGGGAAAATTTTCAAGTCTTTCATAAGAATAAATTTGTGTTCTGAATTTTAGGAAAAAAACTATATTGATCTAGGCTAAATTAGACAAAGTTATCTTCTAAAAAGTTGTAGCTTATTTTTCTAGCTTTCCAACGATATATAGTATGAACTTTTGGACATCGGAGTCGAAAGTTATGATCTTTATAAGTGTAGATGATCTGGAGAGTGTAGTTAGTGATTTAGAACTTTTGGTGATGTGAGGAAGACCCAATAGAAACCCCATCGTCTGGTTCAGTCTTAGACTGAAGCCCTTTGTCTAACTCAATCTTAGAATGAATCCCTTCATCTGACCTTCGTCTGATCCAATTTGACCCTCTAAATGATAAAATATCTTTTTGATGTCTTCATAAAAGTTGTAGATCTATAAATCCTCTTTGAAACCATCCTAAGACGACTTTAATCCAATGTCTCTAGTGAAAGTTATGCTAATTGTCCCAAAATAGATCTTAGACTGAATCCCTTCGTCTGATTCAGTCTTAGACTGAAGCCCTTCATCTGACTTTCTTTTGATTCAATTTTGACCCTCTAATGACAAAATCTCTCATCAGTGTCTCCATGAAAGTTGCATATCTAGAAGTCCTCTTTGAAACCGTCCTAAGACAACCTTAATCTGATATCTTTAGTGAAAGTTATGTTAATCGTCCCAAAATAGGTTTAATATGATTGAGGACAAAATCATATTTGATTCTTTTGGCCATAACTGCATCATTCGACCTCCAAATGAGATGATTCTTATTTCTAAATAAACTAGAGAGATATAGCTACAAGTTATCTGAAGCAATAGAGTTTTAATTCAGTCTCTAAGACTTTCAATTTCTGGATGGAAATTGGGTATAGTGTACTGTTTCAGTTTAATAACAGTTTGAAAATGTTTGGGCCCTAACTTTCAGATTTCTGAACCAAATTGAATAATTTTGATGTTATTAGAAGCTTAAGACAATGGGGAACCAATGTTCTAAAGAAGTCAAATTGTAACTCCAATTTGAGGTTTCCTAAAATCTGTTCTGAAATAGGAGAAATGAGTTTGTTTTTTATGTTTGACTGGTGTGGGCACACCACCCTTATGGGATGATAGCTAATAAGGATTCTTTGAAATAACCCTATGGGATAATATGCTCAAGTTTGATGACTTTGAATGTTGGGCTCCAGAATTGGAGTCCAACATTAATTATTAAAATTAAATATTTTAAATATAATTTGCTCAAAATTACATGCCATATGACAAGGTGATAATGACTTGAGAAGGTGTTGACGTATTTCGTTCATTTGAGGGTTTTTTAGTACGGTTTATATAATAATGAAGACTAATCTTTTTTATTTTTTAATGCTTTGTTAGAATTATTAGGAAAAACAAAAACCTTTTGCCTAATCTTCTATATCTTATGGTAAGGGCTAGCTTGCATTGTGTTGAGTTATTTGACTTCTTAAAAGTCTATTTTAGCGATTTAAAGGCTCTATAATTTCATACTTTGTTAATTAATGATGCCTAATTTCGCTTATGCCTTTTCTTTTCTTTTAAAGTGTTACCTTTAATAATATTAAAAGGCAACGATAATATTAATTTGTTTCTATATATAAAAAAAGGTAAAAAAAATTTTAAAAAAGGTTGCAACAAAGTCTTATATATCCAACATAGAAAATTGTACTATAGTTCCAGTTATCTATTTATTAAAGGGTATTTACCAATGTTTTAAAAATCAGACTAGGCATCAAACCGGTTAAAGAAAAGATTTAA
>JANKYF010000197.1:167284-180792 GCA_029829435.1 Erythroxylum hondense
AGACTTTGAATCATACAAAGCACGGAAACCCCCAAAAAAAAAAGAACATGTAGAAATACAAAACGTCTGAAACCATAAGATCATTAAGCATATAAATTTAATCTTGACATAAACCCAACAATATTAGATGCAAAGAGATCAACATAATAAAACCTAGAAAGCATTAAACACTAAATCAAACAAAGAAGCTAATATCAACAGCAAAAATAAATAAATAAATAAAGAATATAAATTTCAAAAAACCTAACAAAATCTAGAAAATACCAAGTAGAAGAGACTGATTAACCAAAAATTATAGTTGAAACGAGGAGGCGGCGAAGAAGGAAGAGAGAGTGGGAGCGCCAAGAAAGAGGGAGAGCAACACAGAGATACTTACGCGTTGAATACTAATATTAATATCAAAACAATAAAAACTGCAACCAGTCGTCACTTTGCGATCTACCATTTTATAATCAATGACCAAAAAGAAAGTTTCCTTTTTTTTCACCAAAGAGGAAAAGAAAAACTAACCTGTTTGTTGTAGATATTGAAGTAGATATTGAAAAGGTACTAGAGCCAAACAACAATCCAAGCATCGAAATCCTTCCAAAGCTCGTTTCGAAAAACTAACCTTTGTGTGACCCGTATCTATTTTCATTATAAGTAGCAAAACATGAAAAACCAATGCCTTACCCACATCTTTACCCAAAACCTTAGCATAATACTTTGTCTGTCTCTACTAGTATACATGTTCAGATGTCCACCCATGTTCTCGATCCCCTCCTTTAGCTGTCTTGCAGATCTTATCTCAATGTTGCTTCGTCATAGGATTTAAAGACCCCAAGAATGAACACCAAATTCTAAAACCCAAATACGACTAGAAACACAAGCATAAAGAGCGCATCTTGGATTGTTTAGAGGAGTTTGGAGGAGAGGAGTCAGGGGACAAGGGAAACGCAAGATGGGTTACACACACACACTTCTTGGAGGTTAAAGCAAAACCCAAAACAGACAACTATCATACTTTCTTCACCATAAAAAAACAGACAAGAAGCTCGCAAAAACCTTATGAATCTTCAAAGACAACCTCAAATCCTTCGGAAGCACCTAGGTAAGAGAGCAACAACAACAACAACAACAACCACCACAACCGATATTTTCTACCTGCTTTTAATAGTAAAGTAAAGCAATTAATAAAAGACAGATAACAAGTAGTGCTTCCTAACTAATATTCTCCTAAGATTCACACTTGATCACACCCCAAAATTTTATTATTAGCGAATAAACTCTTAGATTTGACTTAACATAGGCTTCTTTTTTTTTCTTTCCTTTTTTGTGAACTTGAGACCCATCATCCCTTGAAATGAGCAGTGCAAGGTCTCCACAACTTGAAAATCAATGGAGGAAGATACCCATCCAAGATTTAACCAAAACCCTGTATCAAGAATCTATTCGTTTCCTAGATCTACTTCTGTTATCAATCTTGCATGATCAGTAAAAGAAGATAAATAGACAACAACCCATAAACAACAGTTGGGAACAAGTAGCCAAATTAAGCACGAACTTATGCAAATCAAAGAAGAAGCGAGATGAGATCTGGGCAGATCTAGGTAGAGAAGAGATAAGAATAGAGGGAACCTAGCCGCTGTTGAACATCGAAGTGGAGCCGAAGCAGATATACCGACGATCCCTAAAACCAAACCTCTACATCTACTCATGCCTCTACATAACGGTTGTAGCGAAGGATCTTTTAACTTAATTGATTTATTATTAGTATTATGAGTATCCAATATAAAAATATTACTTTAATGTCTTATATGTTACCCAAATAGGTCTTATAGAGGTTGAAAGCCTCTTCCAGTGGACAATTACTTCAATCTTCAACATGCTTTACAATCAATCTCTTCGTACGATCAATTTTTATTGGGTCAAATTGTACATCAAATGCTTTGATTTTGTCAAATCAATTGGATCTACTTGTTGCTCTTAAGTATTCCCTGTTTAATTTGTTCTTTGCTTTTGCTTGAAGGTGAATATTAGATTAAGTTGTAATTCACTTGCAATTAGTCTTGAACTTTGGCACGTTCTTAAGGAATTAATTACGAGTAAAACATTAGTAACATGATATTTTGTTACGAAAACAAAGGGTATAAATCACCTTCGTTTGACATTATATTTAAATCGTTTGAGGGATTCTGTTTAAGAATATTAGTATCAACCTGTATTGGACTGCTATTATGAGATCAATTTAATCAATAACACCTCCTAGTATTTGTGATCTTTGTATTCGTAGCTATAATCTTTGTATCTTTGGCTATAATCCTTGTAGTTAAACTAGTTATTCTTGTATCCCTTTTTCTCTTTTCTGTTTGTCATTTATTCTCTTCACAACAATATTTATGATCGTTTCTTCTTTGGGTTTACAACCTTTGCACTTAGTACTGTGGTTTTTTTTTTTTCTCTTGGTTTAAAGTTTTCCTTTTCATTTGCTCATTCTTGCTTTGCACTTAGCTCACGTGTGCGTGTGTTCGCTGGAGTGGATTTATGCGTGTGAAGAAGTAGAAACCTAGAGGAATATTTAACTAAATATGGAATTTGTTTCACTATTTAATAAACCCATAGTCAACTGGAGAAATTTTTCACAAACTTACTATTAAGCTAGCTTGTGTTGTATATGTAAACATGTTCAAATAAAAGCTATCCAAAATTTTTTTGATTTCCTAAAACTATAATTTGTGCCAGCTTCTCCATTAACATGTTTGATGGATCATCCAAGAAAAGGCGAAAAGCTAACATTATCACCTAGTGGAACATTGGCTGCAATAACTGATTCACTTGGTCGTATATTGCTCTTGGACACTCAGGCTCTTGTGGTGGTGCGACTTTGGAAGGTTAGATTCTGCCATTTATGTGTTTAATCAATTTCCAGTGCAATTATCTTGTCTCCATCGTTAGATTTTCTTGTTAGGGATATCGAGATGCTAACTGTCTATTCACGGAGATGCTAGTTAATAAGGATAGTGCACGTGCAAGTTCCTCGAATTATGAACTAACAAAAGGTGATTATTGCCTGTGCCTTGCTATTCATGCACCTCGGAAAGGAATAATTGAGGTAGTTCTCTTTATAGCTTTCTTGCCTTTTACTGCTTCATTTTGTCTTCATGGATCATAAGAATTATGTTATACTTTAACAATTTACTCTTACAACTATGGTTTCTCCATAAAATATGAATGTATTTGAATTACATTAGATGTTCTTGGATGCCAAAAGCATTCTCACTTCCTTCCTGTCAATATTGGTTTGAATCAAATGCATCGAAAATTTGTTAACAAGTAGATGAAATGAATATAGAAAATGCTAGGAGCTAAGCTGAAAGTCTAGAAAGAGATCATTTACAATGAGTATTAGTTGTTAAACATTCAGTTACTATTTACAATGTGTATTAGTTGTTAAACATTCAATTACTTTTATTACTTCGTGTGGATAACGTGGCAATTGAGAGGTCCAAGTTATAAGTCTGTCGGCAAATTCAATCCAAATTGTAATGATGCCAATAACAATGCAGAACAAGTACACTTTATCTAATTCAAAACGATTTTCTGTTCTAATCCAATGTTTTGTTTGGTCAATTAAGTACCTCCAATCGATCATTCAACTATTGCTTTATTGCAACTCAAAGTTGAGTGGATCTTTCTATTAGTTACTGTGTGAAAACGTAATCTGTATGATTATGTCCATAAAATCTAGTACTAATTATGTCCATAAAATTAAGATAAAGTATCCCAATGGGATCTGACAAATCTATACAAATATAGTTCCTATTTTATACTAAGGTTAGTGTGTATAGAGGTAATGTATGTTTATGAGTCAGATATGGGAAAAAAAATTCCTCCTCAAATTTTGTAATAGTTATTAGAGCTATAGGGTTTTCAAGAACTAAAACCTTTTGTTGTTTAGCCATTCCTTTCCTTGTACTCTACTTTCTGATATCAAAATGGATTATCTTTGCCAGCCTTCATGTTGGTTATTTCTACTTCCCGTGAAAGGCCTTAATTACTTAAAAAAAGTTTTTTAGTCCTTGGAGATGTCAGAAGTTGTAGAGAAGACAACTATACCCAATCACCTAGCGAACTCCAAAGTATACATGTTGCATATAGATTAGATGGGAAAAATTACATAAGTGATCCCAACTTGTTTGTACAGTGCTAAAAGAAAAAGGGAGGATTAGTAATATGATAGGTATTGGACCTAAGCCAGAAGATCCTTGGTTTGAAGCATGAAATCAAGAAGACTCCATGATTATGGCATGGTTATGGAATTCTATGATTCCTAAAATTAGAGACACATACATGTTTTTGAATACTGCCAAGGATATTTTGGATGCAATTCAACAAACCTATTCTAAAGCTAGGGAGAAGTTAAAGTGAAGACAATTGCTGTAAAACAAGGAAACCAAACAGTCACTATGCCAACCAACATAAATCCTTATGGCAAGAATTTGATCTTTGCAAAGTGGTAAAAACAAACTGTCTTAAACATGCAGTTGTTGTAAAAGACTTCATTGAGCAAGGTAGGGTCTGTCATTTTCTTGTAGGACTCAATCCTGAATTTGATCAGGGATCTAGATGCTTGGCAAACCAGAGATACCATGTTTTAATGAGGTTGTGGCACTAATTCAAACTGAGGAAAGTAAAAGAACACTCATGCTTGAATCACAAGTTATGAACAACTCAACCATGGTGGCTAGTGACAACAATAAATCAGCCACAAACATGGAAAGAGCGTCCTATTTTGAGATTGGAAAAACTAGTCAACCAAACACATGATTATTTGTGGTGCACTTATTGCAAGAAGGCACACCATATGTGGGAAAAGTGCTGGCAGCTTGTTTCCTTAAAGTAAAGAATGGGAACAGAAAGGAGAGCAGTCAAGGAGCAAAGCCTAAGTCCAGGTTGTTGCAGCACAAAACAGTGAATTAGCACTATAAGAGCCAAGCAGACATAGCCATAAGAGGCTGAGAGGGTGAGATAACTTATTAGCAACCCTAAACACCCATTAGTTACTTATTCTTTGGCATATTCAAGTGAGTTTTCATTCTCTATTGGAATGTCTCATGTACAACCTCTGCTATCTCATAGGCCATGGACTCCAGAGCTACTTGCCATATGATTCATTCACCAAACATTTTTTCCACCTATTTCCATGCCCTAGTAGTAGAAAAATAACTATAGCTTATGACTCTTTGACAACTGTAGCAGGTGTGGGAGATGTTAAAATAAGTCCTTCACTAACCCTAAGAAATGTTCATGTCCCTAAATTATCCACAAACCTTATCTTTATACAAAAACTAACTCAATATTTTGTTGCAATGTAGTTTTCATCAAAGTTATTGTGTATTTTAGGACAAGGATTTGGGAAAGATGATTGGACGTGCTAAAGAATGGATGGCCTATACTACCTTAAAGCATGGAGTCAATCAAACATTTTCAAGGGCAGATTCTCATTCCTTTATTTTAGAATTTATTTCATCTGATAAAGAAAAAATTTAGCTTCATCATCACTGACTTGGACATCGCTCTTTTAGGATTATTAAAATTCTATTTCCTTCTATGTTTAAAGGTTTAGATGTTGAAGATTATATTGTGAAGTGCGTGAACTTGCTAAACACGAGCTTATACCATTTCCAATTAGTAATAAAAGAAGTCCTTTTCATCTCATTCATAGTGATATTTGCGGACTTTCTCTTATTCTTAACGTCTATAAGGCAAGATAGATTGTCTTATTCATTGATGATTGTACTCGTGTCAATTGGCTTTTGCTTTTCAAACACAAATTTGAGGTTAGTAATACTATTCAAATTTTTGTTCGATGGTTAAAAACCAATTTGGAGTCCACATCAAAAGTTTTTAGTCAGATAAACCTGGGATTAGTTTAATCAATTCCTAACTCCATACTTTTGAAAGGAAAGGATAGTCCACGACTCCTCTTGTGCTAATACTCCACAGCAAATAGGGTAGTAGAAAGAAAAAATCTTTCATCTCCTTGAAACAATCTGAGCCTTTATGTTCCAAAAAAAGATGCCTAAATCTTTTTAGAGAGTTGTTCTTACAGCAACTCTTCTCATCATTCATTTGCCTCCTAGGATCTTAGGATTCATGAGTCCCATGGTAAAACTCTCAACCTTTTAGCCCACACTACACACTGCTAATAATCTTGTTCCTAGAGTTTTTGGGCACATATCATTTGTCCATGTTCATAATCAAACCGAGGGAAACTAGATCCAAGGGCAATACAATGTGTGTTTGTGGGATATTCATCCACTCAGAAAGGATACAAGCCACCCTCCATCAAAGAAGTTTTGTCTCAAAGAATGTCACTTTTCATGAACCTGAGTCTTACTTAAAAAATCCTTATCTTCAGGGGCAGAATTCAACAATGGAAGATAAGGATAAAGACTACTTACTTATCACTTTTCATGCTACAAAATGAGCATCCAACTATCCCGTATTTACACCAAACCAACACCACCTGAATTGCACCACCTAAACCTGCAATTGAAGAATTGTGACAAGCATTTACAATTGAAATCCTCAAGAAAAAATAGATTTTGCTCTTGAAAACATGAGATTTGGTAAAGGGCAAGTGTTTGCAAGGAAGAAAAAGGTTTCTACAAAATCTATGCAAGTCTAAGAGTTCAATCCAAGTCCTAAGATTGAGGTAACAATTTCTAATCTTTTTTACAGAATGAAATTGAATTTCAAGTAAGTGATGATAACTATGATTTTCCTATTGCTATTAGAAAAGGAGTGCGAGAGTGCAAAAAAAGACCTTTATATCCTCTTGCACATTTTTTTTGCAAAAAGGGCAAGTTTTTGCAAGGAAAAGGTTGCTACAAAATCTTTGCAAGTCCAAGAGTCCAACCCAAATCCTGAGATTGTGGTAACAATTTTTAATCTTTTATTACAAAATGAATTTGAATTTTAGGTGAGTGATGATAACTATGATTTTCCTATCACTATTAGAAAAGGAATGGGAGAGTGCAAAGATGACCTTTATATCCTCTTGCACATTTTTTTTTGGTTCTAAAAATTGTTCACCATCGCATAAAGCCTATTAGTCTAAACACCATTACCATGCCTACTATTACAAAGGTTTTTCTAGACACCAAACTTATACTGAAGTTGTGCATACTTCTTTGTACAACAATCTCACTTAGGTCTATTTAAGCAAGACTTAGCCTTCTCACGTGATCGTTGACCAACAAAATCTTGTTCTCTTATACTTCACGACCCTCAAAGTATTTAACTCTCGCACTTGAGTAAGAATATTACAAAAGTATTAAATAATCATAGGTAACAATAAATACACGAGAGCTACGGTAAAAACCAACCTTTATTACTTCCCTAAAAGTATATAAATGAATGTTCTCTCTCATTATGTTCCTTTCCCTCTATCTCTCTTCCCCAAGAGCAAGACTCAAATAAGCTATTTATAAGCACTTCTAGCTTTACAATTCAGAATCTTAATTGAACTGGACTAACTAGATCGCCTCTATCCTATCCTTCTTAGATTATATCACACTAACCAATTGGATAACATCTCAATCCAAATAGGTCTTTTTTTCCAATAGGATTTAGCTACCTCACAACTAAGAAGATAAGAAATTATGTTTAACTGTGAATGATGTAGCCATATCTATAAAGAACTCTACTATCTTCAGATGACCCTCCTACATGATCTTTATTTTTTACAATTGATGTATATCTATTGTGATTTTATCCGCCGCATCTTCTAAAATCTCTCTTTGATCCCTATCCATTAATTATAAGTCATCCAAGCGCGCAAAGCCTTTCATAGTACACTGGTCCGGTCCAATGCTTACCCATGTCAAGCCATTATTCATGATCAACCTATTTGAGCACATTAAGTCCCTAGAGCTCTCACATGTCTCTCTCATGCATGTGATCCAGCTAACCTTTCAACCCAAGATTCATCTTAAGTTATCTTTTGGTCTCACATCTAAATATTATCTCATCAAAGATTTTCTCCAATTTACATCATTGCATGTCTACTCATCGATAATGCCTATTTTCTTTGTCTATTTACAAGTTTTTGCCTTATTCCGTCACCTCGAGTATCAAACATTGGTCAAAACTCTCTAATGCTCGGACAATTTCGCAATTAGGACTTAAGGGTTTAACAGCAACCACGTTATTTGAGGTTTTGTTTATGAGAAATGAAAACAAGTTATGAATGTGGAGTGGCGGCATCGGAGAAAAATAAAACTCGGGAGTTGGTGAAGTTGTCGATTGGGAAGAAATTGGTGAGATGTAAATGGATGTACACAATTAGATATAGAGCAGATGGATCAATAGAAAGATACAAGGTTGATAGCCAAGAGATATACATAAACCTATGGAATTGATTATGTAGAGACTTTTGCTCCAGTTGCTAAGTTGAATACTTTTAGAATTTTATTTTCACTTGTAGCTAAGTATAGTTGGGAATTACAATTTTGTGTGAAAAATGCATTTTTACATTAAGAACTAGAAAAAGAGATTTATATGGAGATTTTACCAGGTTATGGAAAGAAATTGGCTACTCATATTGTTTGTAAATTGAAGAAAGCACGGAACAAACAAACAATCACCACGAGAATGGTTTGGAAGATTTTCAAGAGTTATGACGCCTATGGGATACAAACAAAGCCAAGGGGACCACATATTGTTGATTAAAGCCTCATCTATAGGAGGAGTCACAATTCTCTTGGTGTATGTTGATGACATAATTGTGACATGGGATGATGTTAAAGAGAGAGATCTTAAGTTAACGTATGTATTAAGAATTGAAGGTACTAGGGAGGTTGAAATATTTTCTTGAGATTGAGGTTGCCAATTCTAAGCAGGGCATTTTTATCTCCTGAGAGAAATACATCATAGATCTTCTCAAGGTAAAACAACATGCAAACCTGCAAGTACTCCAATAGATTCAAATATTAAACTTGGAATAGTAGAGGAAGATAATACAGTGGACAAGAGATCATATCAGCGCCTAGTAGAAAAACTCATTTATTTGTTTCACACACAACCAGATATGGCATTTGCAATTAGTGTGATTAGCTAATTCATGCATAATTCAAAGGAAATTCATTTGCAAGAAGAAACTTTATCAACCCAGCACAACATGGTAGAACAAAACACGTCGAAGTTGACAAACACTTGATCGAGGAGAAGTTGGAGAGTAGGTTGATTTGCACACCTTACATATCTCCACATAGTCAACTTGCAGACGTACTTACCAAAGTGTTAAGCGGTCCCATGTTTCTAAGCGTTGTATCCAAGCTGGCAATGGTTAATGCCTATTAGCCGGCGTGAGGGGGAGTGTGGGAAAACGTAATCTGCATGATTGTGTCCATAAAATATAGTACTAATGATATCCATAAAATAAGGATAAAGTATTCCATAAATCATGTGATCTAACAAATCTGTATAAATTTACTTCTGAAGTTGTACTAGGGTTAGTGTTCTAATGTATGTCTATTAGTCAGATATGATTAAAAATTCCTCCTCCAAATTCTGTCAGTTACTTCTGTTTATTTTCTTTGATGTTCACTCTGTCAAATAATAGCATTGGACTGTTTATCTTCTGTCAATTGGTGTAATGCCTTTTTATTTCCACAGCTGAGGTTAATCTTTGTAATCCATTTGCTAAAATCTTTTTCTATATGTTTTATAGACTCATGCTATTCATTTTGGTTGTTAGATTGCCTTTCTTTTATTCCTGATTCCTGCCATGCCCTCTATTATCGTCATCTACTGTTTGCTTTTCTTTCCTTTCAAAATGCAGTGTCCAATTAAAAAAAAGAAAAAAGAAAAACAAAGAAGAAGGTGGGGATTGAGTTGCCAAATGGTTTGTAGAAGGAACATTCTAACTGAATATCTCCTTGCAATAGTTGTTTAAGATCAATAGCCAGAAATCAGGTCTTTGAAATTCTACAACAGCGGTATCAGGTGTTAGATAGTTGGTAGTAAACCTGACTTACTAGATGTCTTGTTTCCTTCTAGCTGAGAATTTTCTACGTATTACTTAAACTAATGAGTTTATGTAAAGAACTGCATTTTACTGCAATCCAGTGTTCTTGTTTTGAAATTTGATTCTTTGATTTTATTCATAGAATGATTCTTTTTCTTTTTTCTTATGTTGGTCATTCATGTAGGTCTGGGAGATGAGAACTGGACCGCGTCTTCTAACTGTTCAGTGTGCTAAGGGGAGTAAAATATTACAACCAGCTTATAGGCTTGGATCCTCTTTGAACTCTCCTTATGTTCCTTTGGACGTGTTCTTGTTACATGGGGATTCCGGTCTGTTGTCAGTTATAAATCATTCCCTTGTATGAGTTTCTGGAAAAGCTCTTCTTTAATTTTGTTTAACCTTCTGCTCATGGTAATCTTAATGATGCTATATTATAGGAAGTTAGGTTGGTATATATAAAAAAGATATGGTGATTATCTGAGTTAGAGAAAGAAGCAAATTTTTAGTGCCCGAGAGGATAACTTAGTAGGTTAGACATCCGATGTCAGTTGCATTAGCATGATAGACCTGTCTTTGCAGTAACGACCATCAGAATTAGGAAGAGAAGAACGGAAAGAGTAGAAAGAGGGGTGATGAGTAAAATTTCGGAGGTCAAAGACGCGGAGGTGTTACATATTTGCATAGCAAAGTTTTAAATCCCTTGGGATGCAGTCTATAAGATAACTTGTTCAATGCAATAGTTGTTGCCGAACACGACCCACGAACCTATAGAGTTGGTGTTTCAAAGTTGACGTCCTAGGACAATTTACGGTACATACTAATGTTTTTAACCACAGAATAAAGTGTCTAAGCTTAATCCAAGTCTTTGAAGATGCATGATAGTGATATTGTGTTCTTAAAAGTGTAGGTATCAGTATATTTAGTAGCTGTGGAGTACTTATTAGAAAGGATTAAGGCTATAAAGTTGAATCAAGTTGAGATCAGCACTTATAGGCAATTCAGAGCTAGGATCGGACAGTTATGTTTTGTTATCCGAAAATTTGTAATGGCCAGAGTTTCGAATTTCAGTATGAGTCACTGCAATAGAAAAGAGATGTTTTGTTTTAATCGTTCTTGTAATTAATGGAGCTCTAATTGTTATCTGCAAACTACAATTTAAAGCCCGAGCAACGATTGCAGATGGCAAGCATAGCATAGCATAGCATAGCATGAGGCCTAACAGTCAGTTTGGCACGTGACCATATTTACATAACCTCCCGTTCAAATGATGAGTATTGGCCATATATGGTCGAACCTGCCGTACGGAACCATCAAATGAGTTAACAAAAATTCGTTGTCAGATCTTAAGTGAGGTCGTGGGTTCGAACTTTCTTTATGTATATAATTATTTAAAATTTTTAGCTAGAGCTTTACTTCACGTAAGGGGCCTACTTGGTTCAAACAGAGATTAGTCTGAATGTGGATGACTTAAAGGTGCTTTCTTATAATTAGGACCTTTTTAGGACATCTAGTGGGTAACCAAAAAAAAAAAATCGTTATCAGATGAATTATCTGCAACGACTCCCATATATTGGATGTATCTTTCCCCGCTTCACAAGCCCCTTTTTTTTCATTGTTTAGTAAAATAAGGAGAAACAAATTTACCAGAGTATCTGGCATAAATATTGAGCTCAGAAAGGGAGCAAACTGGAAAGATAAGAATCAGCTATGTTACGAAAAGAAATGAATTCCAAGCATCAGAACTATATCAAAGTAACCCATGACATCCAAAAAGTGATATTAATCGGTGAACATTAGAAAGCGCATCCTGCTAGAGACTAGAATCAGATTCTAAGAAGTGAAAGAAAGATATCATCCTAAACCAAACAATCATGGTCTGAATGTTTTTGCCAAAAAAACAACAGATGATTCTAAATGTTCTTGCAAACATTCAATTTCTTTTTGGATTATGGCAAAAAAGTTTGTTTTAAACTTTTAAGATCATCACTAAAACTTAATTTTTATTTTCTGTTAGAAAAAAATTTAATAAAATATAGTTAGAACTTGTTAATTCCTCTTATCCTTCATCAACAGTCGACCATCTTCATTTTAAAGTTACGGGAATGTGGGTTGAAAAGTTCAACCATTAAAAACCTATGGACGACGTCCGCTGCAACTTCTTCCATCACTTTTGTTGAAATAATGGCATTGGCAACGGAGTAAACAGAGCTGTCTTCACTGCTATTAAGAATCTGACCCAATATCAGAACTGCAACTGTTTTTTTGGCTTCACACACATAATCAACATATCCTCCTCTTTTTTTTTTTCCATTCTTAATAGCTGTTACGAGAGATTGTCCTAGATCCATCTCCCTGGCAGGCCTTAGAAATATCAACACAACAGCCTCCACTAAACTGATGTTAAGAAAAGCCACAATGCATTCCACATCAGAATTAACTCTCTTCAGTGCTTGGATGATCCCTTTGTCTCTTGATCCCAACTCAGAAAGGATAACTGTAGCTTTTAATACTTTTGGATCGACATAATCGAAGATTATCTTTATAGATCTAGTAACAAATAGAGGACTTGAAAGCAAGCTCTGTATATCAAATTCCATATTTACTTCCTTCCAAAATCACTCTACTCAGATAACAGCCATTTTAGACTTGCGAAAAATTTCTAACATACAAAGATTGTTAATGGCTTGTCTCAGCTCCCTAATTGTGACATCAATGGTGGCTTGGCTAATGACACTATTAAGAGAAGGAATATAAGGCATTCTTGATGATTTGAGGCTTGTGTTAGGAAATCAAGGCTACATCTGATCTTGTATACAGTGGAACAATATCGAAATATTTTTGTTAGACTTATCAAAAGATAAGATCACTTAAATTTTATAACATGGTTAACACACAAAGTATGAATCTTAATTCATACTTTATTGTCAAACTTGATCCTAAGATTTTGGCCTGGCCTAGCCTGATTTTGGGTTGGATTGACCAAGCCATGGCCCAAAATTGATCGGGTCACAAGCTAAGGTCAAGCTAAATGCGAGCCGGCCCGACCGTAACATCAAAACGATGTCATTTGAAAAAAACCTGTGGTCCATCAAACCACGGATCGATCAGCCCTTGATTTGGCCGGGCCAGGAGTAGCCTGGGCCTAACCTGTCCCATTGACATCTCTACTTGATCCTTATCTTGTTATTTTCTTTAAACTATTTTTGAAATTATCATATCTTAACTATTGTAGTTGCACAAATATCCAGTCTTTGATGGCATCCACATAATGTGGTGAGAAAACTCAAAAACTATTATAGAGAGAGTTAGGCAAGAAGTGTTAGTGCCATTGGAACTTAAGCCTATTTATAATAACTTTTGAACAATTTTAGTAATTTAATTTAAAATAAAATTTACATAAATTATTCCCAAATAAGTTCATATTTGTCATATTGGTTATTATTTATTAAATATATCATATTTAATCATAAAGTTTCTCAAATATTACAATCAGATT
>JANKYF010000200.1:0-11346 GCA_029829435.1 Erythroxylum hondense
GAATATTTTATATTATGTAATATTTTGAATTAAATTTTCCTATTATATGTTGAGTGTAATACATGACATTATGGATGTTTAGAATAGTTTGTTAGTCACTAAAGTAACCAAACTAATTAAAATAAAATTTGTCATGTATAATAATTGTCTAATTAAATGTTTATTGCATAGAAAGCTTGTTAGTCATCAAAGTGTCCTAGCTTGAAAAATATTAATCATTTAATTGTGATTGTTTCAATTGGTCAATATGATATGATGCTACAATGACATAAGGGTTGAACTAAACAATTGAGATTATTAATTATAACGATAGGAGATCACCCAGAGGTGGACCATTTCTTATAATTAATGACATTAAAGGGACTTTATCAACATATTTGGTTAATATGAATTTATATCCAAAGATAACATGCATGTTTGAATCCATTAAGGTTTACTCAAAGCATTAATACGTAGGCTATATTTTATATGTGCAGCAACTACTAATTTTGTTCACCTTAGAAAATGTCTTGATCAAGTTCAATGGCTGAACTATGGGGACTGGTATGAACAAATCCAGTTCTAACTTGGTGTAATAGATTTGGACTTGGCAATAGTTTCAGATGTAAGGCCCGCAACCATAACTGAGATTTGTTCTGAAGCTGACAAGTCTTATTATAAGGCTTGGGAATGATCTAACAAGTTAAGTTTGAAGTTGATACGAATGATAATTGTAGAAAATGTGAAGCCATCAATGCCTACGACGAATAATGTAAAGGAGTTCATGTTAAAGCTTAAGGAATAATCCCAATCTGAAATAGCTGACAAGTCCATAGTAGGGACTTTAATGGGTGAGCTAATGACCAAGAAGTTTGACTGGTCACGCCCATTCATGATCATGTAACTCATATGTCAAACCTACCTACAAAGTTGAAATCTATGGGTATGTATGTGAGTAAGTTCTTTCTGGTATAGTTTATAATCAACTCACTTCTTCTAGAGTTTGGCCAATTCCAAGTGAATTATAACACTATTAAAGAAAAATGGAACCTTCAAGAAATTAAAGCCATGTTAGTTCAAGAGGAAGGGAGATTAAAGAAAATGAAGGAGTACTTCGTTCATCTTACATTTCATCTAGGAGCTAGTAGTAGTAAGAATAAATTAGGAAAGAAAGGCAAAAATAAGGACAAAGCTCTCAACAAAGTTAATGTAGGATTTCAATTTAAGATTGGAAACGGTATTTTTTTATTGTATAAACATAAGTGCTATTATGGTTTTGGTACTTTAATTGATTGTTTATATCGTTTAAATCTTGATGTTGATTTTGTTGAATCTCTATTTTATGTTGACCATATTATAGGAAGTAAGCGTAGTGCACAAAATGAATGTTCTGCTTTTTTGTGGCATAAAAGATTAGGTCATATATCTAAGGAAAGGGTACGAAGGTTAGTTAAAAATGACATATTACCCCCATTAGATTATGTTAACTGGGATATATATGTAGATTGCATTAAAAGCAAGCAAAGCAAACATATACCAAATCATCCAACCACAAGAAGTAGTGAATTACTTGAATTAATACACATTAACATTTATGGTCCTTTCGAAGTTCCTTCTTGGGGTGGCGAAAATATTTCATTACTTTTATTGATGACTTCTCACGATATAGTTATATTTATCTGTTATATGAGAAGTCTCAATCTGTGGATATCCTAAAGGTGTTCGTTAATGAGATAGAAAAGCAATTAGATAGAAAAAAAAGATAGTGAGGTCTGATAGAGATGGTGAATATTATGGAAAATTTGATGAAACTGCAAAATGTCCAGGTCCATTTGCAAAGTTTCTCGTAAGTCGAAGCATATGTGCGCAATACACAATGCTTGATACATCACAACAAAATGGTGTAGCTGAAAGGCGAAATCGTACTCTTATAGATATCGTTAGGAGTATGTTAAGTTATAGTTCTGTACTGTTATCATTGTGGATTCATGCATTAAAGACCGTTGCGTATCTGCTTAATAGGATTCCTAGTAAAGTAGTTCCTAAGACATCTTATGAATTGTGGATAGGAAGGAAACATAGTTTATGACACCTTCACATTTGGGGTTGTCTGGCAGAAGTAAGTCTATATAATTCACATAAAAAGAAGCTTGATGCAGGAACTATTAGTGGTTTTTTCATTGGCTATTATGAAAAATCCATGGGGTACAGATTTTATTATCCTAACCATAATATGAGAATAGTTAAGTCTATTAATACTCGGTTCATTGAGAATGGTCAAATCAGTGGGAGTGGAGAACCATGAAAAGTGGATATTCACGAGAATCGCGTAGAAACTACTCCAAGACTTATAGACACTACCACATCAGACTTGATTATATCGGTTATTATTCCTCTTGTTGCATTACGGATGGGTCATATACCGAAAAAACAAATTAATGTTTCAAATCCATAAATTGAACATATTAATAACGAACCATTTAATGGTGATCAAGTTACAAATTATCAAGTAATATCATAAGACGTAGCATTACACGTAGCATTATGAAGATCTGTAAGGCAAAGAAGACCAGCTATTTCAACTGACTATGAAATTTACGCACTTGAACATGAATGTTACTTAATCATTGATAAAGATCCGGGCTCATTCAAACAAGTCATAGAATATAACAATTCTAAAAAATGGTTCAATGCTATGAAAGAAGAGATGAAATCAATAGATGATAACAATGTCTAGGAATTAGTTAAGTTGCTGAAAGGTACAAAACAAGTAGGTTGTAAATGGGTCTTTAAGACCAAACATGACTCACAAGGAAACATTGAAAGGTATAAAGCTATACTTATTGCCAAATGTTACACTCAAAAGGATGGTATTGACTATAAAGAGACCTTCTCTCCAGTTTCAAAAAAGGACTCCTTAAGAATTGTTATGGCACTGGTGGCTCAATATGACTTAGAGCTTCACCAAATGGATGTAAAGATTACTTTTCTAAATGGTGACTTGGAAAAAAAGTGAATATGGATTAACAAGAAGGTTTTAAAACCACAGGAAAGGAACGATTATTGTGTAAATTAAAAAAGTCGATATATGGACTAAAGCAAGCTTCCTGAAATGGTATCTTAAGTTTAATGATATCATTATATCTTATGGTTTTGTAGAAAATACCGTTGATCGGTGTATCTATATGAAGATTAGTAGGAGCAAGTTCATTATATTAGTCCTATATATTGATAATATCCTTCTTGCTGCGAATAATAAGGTTTTGTTACATGACGTCAAGAATTTTCTTTTTAATAATTTCGAAATGAAAGATATGGGTGAGGCATCTAATGTGATAGGAATAGAAATATTCTGGGATATATCATAAGGATTTTTAGGATTGTCTCAGAAAGGTTATATCGAGAAAGTATTAGAAAGATTTCAGATGAAAAAATGCTCCATAGGGATAGTTCCAACTTAGAAATGAGACAAATTTAGTCTAATGCAATGTCAACAAAACGATTTGGAACGTAAGGACATGGATTCTATTCCTTATGCGTCAGTAGTTGGGATCTTAATGTATGCTCAAACATGCACTATGACAGATATTAGTTTTGCTATTGAAATACTAGGCCGATATCAAAGTAATCCTGGAATGGACCACTGGAAAGCTGCAAAGAAAGTCTTTAAATACTTATAAGGTACCAAGGACTATATGCTCACATATAGGAAATCAACCCATCTCAAAGTGATAGGTTACTCAGATTCAGACTATATTAGTTGTGTAGACTCACAAAAATCTACATTTGATTATATGTTCCTATTAGCTGGAGGAGCAGTTTCATAGAAAAGTGGAAAACAGTCTGTCATGACTACTTCCACTATGAAGGCTAAATTTATGGTGTGCTTTGAGGTCATAATTTATGGATTGTGGTTGTGTAACTTTATCTTAGGTCTTGGTCTTATCAATAGTATTATCAGATCATTAAGAATTTATTGTGATAATTTCGCAGCCGTATTCTTCTCTAAGAGTGACAAATATTCAAAGGGTGCGAAACACGTGGATTTGAAGTATTTGTCTATGAAAGAAAAAGTGCAAAACATAAAGTGTCAATTGAGCATATTGGTACCAATCTTATGATAGCGGATTTGTTAACTAAAGGCTTACTACCCCAACATTTATTGGTCATGTTGACGGATGGACCTTATAGATAAGTCCTTGTAGAATAGTATTCTGACATGTATATATACATATCATTGTCTTGCTCGAATTGTGATGACACTTATGAATTCAATTATAGTCATATGGTTTTGGTCACTTACTTGTTATTCATATTATGTTGTATACATTAATTATTATTTGTGAGATAACAATTACAGAATTACCCACTTAAAGTTTTATGAGTTGAGTTGATTATGTGATACATGGAAGGAATCATATTGTATAACTTGTGACCTCCATGATCCTATCATCTTAATTCACTTAAAGATGACTTGATCAATTCCATGTATTGTGTGTGCACTTAAAGTTTTATTGTTGAATCATCAAGTCGTAATATGTGCCAAGTGGAAAATTGTTAGATTATTTAATGGCTTATGTAATTTATAGATTTGAGTCCCATGAAAAGCAGCCAAAATGGAGGTTATTGGGTATTAAATAATGGATCTCAAATGGGTCCACGACCCTTTTTCCTCTCTCTTTTAGTTACTAAACAACATATTAATTGGTGGTGCTATATAAGTTTAAAAACTTATTGAATAGTTATTTTGAATCATTGAAGGAACACATTAAAAAAAGAAAGAAGAGAGAGAATAAAAAGTTTTGCAGAAAGAACAAAAAATCATGGATACAGGTATGTCTACAAACATCGATCAATAAATATCTAACAAAAATTAGTTGAAAGCAAATGTTTTAGTCCATCAAAGCATAGAAGACAAAGTAATGTGACTTCAGAAAATAGACGGATCTTAGTTAGTCTCAAAAGCAATCCTCAATTTGATAGCCAAATCTTCATCAATAAAAAATTTCTAGAACCGTACCATGTATTCTTCATATTAATCAGAGCGTGTCTTATTGTCGTTTTGGTACATGTTTCATGAGATGCGCTATGAATTTCCTTCGCAAGTCCCTGTCCAATGACGTCTCAAGCAAGAACAAGGAAAAACAACATGCCAGACTCATGAACTAGCCCTAATCTTTTGGCTTGATTAACTTGTCTTACATTTAGTGATATATATATATAATTAGAAAAAGAAACCATGTCAATAACAAACTAATATTCTGAATCATTACGTACGCAAATCTTTACAATTAGAAATTGGAGGATTCTCTACCAAATATATGAAAATTGCTGTCACATATAAGTCTTCTTCTTCTTTTTTTTTCCTGTTAAAAAATTAATATGACACTTATACTTGTTTATAAGTTGCACGTGAAGGCAGAATTGCCGGTCAGAACCTTTTGTAGTTACTAAGCCAGATTGATGACCATTATTTCTCGGAAATGCTTCAGAAGTAAGGTTTTAATTTAAATGTATTAGGAATAAGTAATGAGTTGTAGTTTTGGCCAAGCTTTCGGCCTCTTCATGTACAAAGAAATCGCTTATAGACATGAAGAAAGTAATTACTTTGTTTCAAGTGAATCTTGTTCGTGTAGCTAGTCTATCATTTCCAAAAGATGAGACAAAATATAGCTCTCTTCTTGCATCAAATAGTTAGTTTTTTTAAAGTTAGAATTGCGACTTCTGTAACAAGATTGTCATATCCTTAATGATTCCACTACCATTTGTCTTCCTTCCCTACACGTTTCACGGCACTAATAAACTAATAAATAATGCTGAGAATGAAAGCTAATTGCTTGGTTACTTGATTATTACAGAAAAAGTTAAGCCAGTGGTCACAGAGCAAGATACAACAGAAACATATAATTGAGGAGAGATAAGGAAGTTTAAATTAATTAAATGTGGCCACTATGGATACTGGTCGTGACATGACACTGAGTGACCAGATATTATAATACCCACTTATTTTGAATCATTGCATATATTTATGTTTTAATATTTTGTCTCTTTAGAATAATGAAGTACTGCTATAATTTGTTAATCTGCAGATACTGTGATTATAATGATTTGAGAAGATCAAATGTAGATTTTTTTAAAGATGAAGGTCGAACTATAATCACTATTTTTTGAATGCATATTAAGTCAATAAGTCAAAACAAAGCATCAAAAATGGATACGTGTAACTTACAACCATTGCTTATCTGGAAGTAGTTGTAGGAGCATATTACCTTTAATTTTGTTTAAGAACTTCTAAGGACAACGTGATAAGTTAGTATTGATGATTATAACAAATTAGCTCGTCTTACCTGGTAACGATGAGTTACTTGCTAGATAGGATGGTGAAATTATACACACAAGAGATGTCACAGGATTCTCTGTCTAATATTATGGTGTCTTATTCTGTCTCATAAATTTCAGCTATTTATTTATGTAGGTTCCGAGTTTATTTATGCAAAATTCACGCGGGATCTACATAAATAAATCACTAAAATTTATGAGACAAAATAAGGTACTATAAAATTGGATAGAAGATGTAAACTTTAGCGAGATTGTTAGATTTGATGGAGTTCCTGTTCTAATCAAGTTGGATCGAGATATTAGGCTTGTGGTCAAGTTTGTGAGGAGTTCGCATGATGCCTTGAGGATCAGGTTGGGTTTAACTTGTTATCCTTACACATGGACACTTGGACAAATCCCGTGGGATATATTGATACGTAAACGGATTGGTCTAACCAAAACATATAGAAGAAGCGTTTAGTGGATAAGAGAAGACGAGCCTTGTGTTATGTTAAAGAAGGATGGTGCTGTTAGAATTTCACAAATGGCTTGAATCCTGGACGTGGGACAGTTGGCACATGATTCACAAGCAAAATATATATACAACTAACAGAACCAAAAGAGGTGTGGATAATTTGATGTGCCCTTTTCTCTCTTGATTCTAATCCCTTCTCCCCCTCATTGTTGTGTTTTGCTGCCTTGTTATCTTTCTCGTTTCTTACACGTTTTCTATATTACATCATAGAAATAGTTATCCATTAGCTCTGTAAAGTTGGTGACGTTCATAATGTTGAATATATATATCTATAGAGCAATATTTTTTTTCCAGACATATTGTGTGAGTGTGTTCTTGAATATTCTGCGAGGATATTCCACCGGTGCTTTTATTGAGAGATTGTGTGGTGGAAATCTACGATGGTCGAAAACACAAGGATGAAAGAAATGGCTGCTGAGATTAAGCGAGTGTTAGACGATATTGCAGACCTGCATGAACGAGATGCTTCTACTCAAATTTGTTTGGGATGTATTGAGACGAATTTGGAATCCTTGAATAGACATATGGAGAGGCTCAGCAAATCTGTTAATCTCCAGGAATAGAATATTGTGGTTGAAGGGTCATCGGCAAAGGCAGGCTTATTGCAAACTACTGGATCCTTTAATACATTGCAAGTTCGACAGGTCAAGATTGATTTTCCAAAGTTTGATGGGACCGATCCTCTCACATGGATCTTTATAGTTGAACAGTTTTTCACTTTTTATGATACTTCCGATGTCCAGAGGTTCACAATCGCCGTAGTGCACTTGGAAGGGACGGTGGTTCCTTGGTACTAGATGTTGCAGGAGGCCAACCTAAGCCCCACTTGGGCTTCACTAATACAGGCCATAGAGGAGCATTTTGGCCCATCACGTTTTGAGTCACCTCGAGCCCAACTTTTTAAATTGATGCAAAATGGGTCAGTTAATGAATACTATACTCAATTCATGATCCCGGCTAACTGATCTACAGATCTTATCGAGAATGTGTTATTGGACTGCTTCATAAGTGTGTTGAAGGAGCCATTAAAAGTGATGCCATTACACAGGAGTCTTCAAGTTTGATTAGCTGTTGGGCTTCCTAAACTTTAAGATGAAAGAAGAAGCTTTGGAAATTATTTTGGCTCAATTAGACCCAAAAATCTTACTCCAATTCCCAAGACTGATCCTCATGTGACCAATTCCACTTTCCCAATGCTCCTGCCTCCACCAACAGCTTCTGCAAATGTCCCTCCTCTGTTATCGTCACCCATAACGTAGTCTCACTTCACCACCCGTAATCCCACTCCCATCTGCCGTATTACTCCAACCGAGATGCAGCTAAGAAGAGACAAAGGTCTATGCTTTACATGTGATGAGAAGTACTATAGGGATCACAGGTGCCCAAATAAGCAATTAATGTTGTTTCTGACCGATGTAGACAAACCTCCAGATGAACAAGCAGTGAGCACTGTATCGAAAGAAGCAAATTAAAATGAAGGTGAGTTAACTCATCATCACTTATCCCTTCACGCATTGAATGGTGCATCAGGAGGAACCACTATTCAATTTTAGGGGCTATTTGTTGGACCCTGAATGTTTCATAAAAGTTAGAACTATTTGAAGGAAAAATTTTGACAAGAAGTAATAGGTAAAGAGCAAATGAATGAAAATTTTGAACCAAGAAATGATAGGCAAAGGTAAGGTAGTGTATAAGAAATGTAGATATGTCCAAGTTTTGTTTTGATGTTTCTGGTGGATTAAAGATTTTGAAGTGAGAAGAATTTAAGTGAAAGTTAGAAACAAAATAAAAGTTAAAAATGAAGTTGCATTTGTGTAGTAAGTTGATAAAGAATATGTACATATGTGTATGTTCTGTTGTTGGTGTTTATGATTAATCATGGACTATATATTTTCTTCGGATGCTATTGATTTGAAATGGAGTTGAGAATGAGGAGTAAGTGAAATAGAAAAGGGTCATCTTAGTATGATTTGTGTTAAGGAAAGATTGTGAAACAAAAAGGATGGTTGACCTAGAAAATGTTCACTGAGTATGCTTCAGTCTTTTAGCCACAACGGTTTCTCTAGTTGTCCAAATGAGAAGATTCTTTGTTTGGACTAAACTAAAAACATATGGCTACATTTTTTATGAGATATAAAATTTCAATTCTGTCTCTAAGAGTTTCAAAATTTGTCATGAAGTGAGAATTGGGTCCAGTACATTGGGAGCTGAATGTAAAATTCGTGTTCTAACTTCGAGAGAAAATCTAGATTAATTTAGACAGATTTTGGCAAAGTTGCCTTCTTAAGAGTTGTAGATCTTTATTTTATCTTTCTAATGGTATATAGTATGGAATTTTTAGAAATCTGAGTTGAAAGTTATGATCTTTACATGTGACGATGCAAAAGTAAGACGAAGCAAAGTAAGACGATGCAAAAATAAGACGAAGCAAAGTAAGAGGATGCAAAAGTAAGATGAAGCAAAGTAAGACGATGCAAAAGTAAGACAAAGCAAAGTAAGACGATGCAAAATTAAGATGAAGCAAAGTAAGAAGATACAAAAGTCAGAAGTAAGAAGACATAGAAGATAGAATTTGTCTTAGAGGTCTTCATGAAAGTTGTAAATCTAGAAGCCATTTTTTAAACCGTCTAAAAACAAAGTCAATCAGACACCTGTAGTGAGAGTTATGGCAATTGCGCCAAGGCATGTATAATATGAGTAAGACATGCACATGTTAGATTCTTTTGGCCATAACTTTTTCTCTAGACACCCAAATAACTTGATTCTTGAACCATTAGACTCTTAATCCATTGCTATACATCTCCAACAAAAATCATGGCCATCTGAAATGAATGGAGAAATATTGAGTGAAAAGAGTGGGACGGGTATAGTGAGTGTGCTCTTAAGTAATATGAACTAATGGTATTCTACTGAACATACTTCAGTATTTTGAGTATATCTGGATCCATAGGATTCCAAATGAGATGATTTCTGATTTGTGGTAAACAAAGGCAAGGAGCTCCTCGCAGACTCCCATAAGTTCACTACTATGCAAGACCATTTTGTGGGATTGCGATAGTACGTTTTGTTCATGGCTATATAGGACCCTTAGGAGAAATGTGTAGTACGTTATGTTACAGATCCACCCAAACCATTTCTAATATGCTTATATGCTCAAGCTATGTTTGATAAAGTTGACGCATTCATGATTTTCGAATAAGTTGAAAAATATCATAAATTGTGTTGGTTATGATTTTGATTTCTTGACAAGACAAGAATTTTTTAGAAACATGTGTTTTTGTTTAAACTCAATGAAAGAGTTTTCAAATGTTGGACCCCAAAATTTTTCTTATTGATGTTATTAAGCATGATTGTGTTAATTATGTGTTTAAGGTTTAGTTTGGATTAAATTGGGCATAGTATTGGATAACTGAGATTTAGTTGGGATCAAATATGGTTTAAATAGGAATTAAGGGATTAAAATGTTTGAGGGTATTTTGGGAAGTTTACTTAAGTTAGAATAGGTTAAGGCTTTTTAGGAAGGGTATTGTGATCATTGTGCATTTCCTTAGGTTTAAAAGAAAGAGTTAGAAAGAAATAGGAAAGAAAAGGAAAGGAAAGAAAGAAGAAGAAGTTGCCGTAGGAGGAGAAGAGGAAGAAGAGATTTAGGATTTTCGATTCTTGCGGATTTTCGACGGATTTGAAGCATCTATCGGTAAGTTTAAGTTCTTTTAATCTTGTTTCAGTTGGATTAAACCCTAAGATGACTTGAATGTGTTAAAATCGGTGGTTTAGGGTTTTTGGGGAAAAATGGTTAAAAATCTTTGGGTTGTTGAGTTTGTGGCTGATTGGAAGATTAGAATGGGTTAGAAATATAGTAGAGTACTTGATCTAAGGTTTAGATGTGTTGTGTTTGCAATGGGAAGGATCGAAGTCAGAAAATGCTGAAAAATTGGGTTCGAACGTGTTCTCCAGACCCGCACGTCGCGACGTGCCAGAGGGAGACGTTGCGACGTGCGTGGAGGAGCACGCCGCGACGTGCGAAGGAGTAGTGTTCGCCGCGGCGCACACTTGTGTGCACGCCGCGGTGAGCGCGGGCTGTTCGCCGCGATGAGTGTGGCTTTCGTCGCGACGAGCGAAGCCGTTCGCTGCGGCGAACGTGTCTTCGTCGCGGCGAGCGCCCTGTTTCCAGTAAAGAGAAATTTTTGATATTTTGGGCATATCTTTCGCTGTAGATGTCCAAATGAGGTGATTTTGGATTCGTTGTGATATAGAGATAAAGGACTACAAGTTTTATGAAGAAGGGAAGTTCGGGATTTGCCTTTAGAGATTCGGGATTTTAGATGGAAGTCGAGTATAGATTGTTAGTATTAGCATTTTTGTTTTGCGAAGCTTATTGATTATTTGCCTTTGAATATTGATTGATTTGGGACTTGGTTTGCTATAGGAAACCAAGCTGACCTGATTCCATCGCAAGAGGAAGGACAACAGTGAGTTGGATTCTCGTGCGATATTAGGTGGGTAATATATTTATG
>JANKYF010000200.1:27889-52280 GCA_029829435.1 Erythroxylum hondense
ATTTACTTGCCAAGTGGTATTTTTCCTAGTCCAATAATACTCAATATTTTTGAAAAATTTTCCAAAAATTCACAAAAATTTCTAAATCAATACATATATTCTCTACATCGATTTTTAATACTATAAATTCAAAATTCTCATATAACTACATTTATAACCAGTTATACCCGGAATTATTCATGAATGCATGTACGACTAGTTTCATGTGCAAAAATTTTCACTATTCATATGTATGTGTATGTGTATGTTATATTATGCATGAGTATGAAAATGCATTTCTAATCTCTCATTAATCTTTCATGTACCATATTTAGGGTTCTAACCCTCAATCTAGGAACGGAATGTTACACTCGAGGGAGAGTATTTAGTGCCTGATGTACTATAAGCGTGTTAGGAATAGGTTTATCTGGTGCCTTCAACTTACTCTGAAGGTGACCATCCTGATAATGTACTCTCTAATGCCTCCTTCTCCTGTATACCTTATGGAGATCAGCTCTTTAATCAAAGTGCTTTACTCTGCAGGAGAAGACACTTTGTACCTCTGGGAAATGCTATTCATAAACTCTTTCGCTATGACCATATCCGGTAATCCACTGAGCAGATGATTTGGGACCGATCTCTTGATGGTCAAATAGCACATCCTATTTAACCACTCCTAGATTGTCATTGCTGCTTTATCAACTTTTGAGTTGATATTAGTAAGTGGAGAAGGCCCTTGATATGCATCGCCATGTTGACGTCAACCTTCTCTAGGGAAAACTTCCACTTCTTAAAATTGAAACATTTAAGATCTCAATCGTGTCAGCATTGTTATTTATAGAAAAAGTGACTGCAAAATAGAAAAGACAATGTAAAGATCAATATAAATACAGGATAACAACGATACTTAAAGCATTAAAGTAGTATCTATACCGAGAATCTAATCACACAAATTATGAAACACTTTTGGGCTGAATATATAATATATGTAATTAGACCCCCACATAAAAGCGATCAGAGTACAAATCGTCAACTCTCATGTCATGATACTACCACCTTTAGGTGAATAGATCATTTAAGCAACGACTTTCTTCCATCTAATGCCTTTATGAGCATTTCAAAACCCTATGTAAGGTCAACACCTTTGGGCAAAATAACCAAACATAAGGCCAAAGACATTCCCTAACATGTGAGCAAAACAATCCAAAATACTAATTTGAAAAGTCACTTTAGTGACTACATCCTCATTAGTACCCTAGAAAGTCCACAAACACAAGAGATACATCTTTATATCATCCTCACATTCTATGTGGAAATAATGTATGTGAAAATTAGCTATAAATGTAAAAACCAATTTTACAGTCAAAGAATCACATACTAGTACTGAAAACATCGTCTTTAAACATTATTTGAGACATTTATTTAAAAATTCTCAATGAGAGTGATTAATGTACTTTCCTGAATACTGAACCTTCCACACGAGACATAAAACTTTAAGTGTCTCCCTTATGCAATTCGGAGTATGAAAAAGCACTCAAAATTAGCTTTAAAAGCTTTTCTGGAATCCAATTACTAATGTAATAAGTCTAGAAAAATTGAAATCTCAGTTTAAAAATCCCCCCAACCTGGAAACTTACCCAAAAGGACCTAGGGTAATTTTTGATGCTAACGTTAGCATGACACCAGTAGCCTTGAGCATTAACGTTAGCATAGCACTGTGCGCTGACATCAAAAAGCATCATGCCTATGTGTGGCAAGGGTCGCGGGTGCGTTACATGCGCACATAATGACTTGCGCCAAATGTGTTTGGCATGCGCCCACCACACGTACACGTGCTTTCATTGTACGACACGTGCAATGCCACATGTCTGAATTGCTGCTGTCCGTGTGTCAATACAGATGGCAGGCGCATGCAACGCACTCGTCAGCTGTCCCCTGCCCGTGGGAGAACAGGTCACTTGAAGTTCATGCGTTGCACGTGCTACACACATCCTTCACCCCGTGGAGCCACGTGGTAGGAAATGTGCCAACCAAACCGCCTTATGGTAGTTATTGTATTACCGTCAAGCGCGTGTGATGTACGCACCCGACGATGCAATCACCCTCCGATTTTCGGTGATCCTGGGACTAGTTTTTTACACTTTTTTGGCTCGTTTTTAACCCGTTTTTTATAGTTAGCCTTATGCATACCACTTTTATGTAATCATATATGCAATAAAACTGAAAAATGAAAAACCTTCATTTCCAGCCACTCGATCATGAAACCGCTCTTATACCACATCTAACATGTAGCAGACTTATTACGTGTCTCGGTCGTTTATGAAAGGGTTAAAAACGAAAGAAATGCGGAATTCCTGATTTCGATTATATCTTGACTTCCGAAGCTGTTTTTATGGTCAAAATGAGTTCCAATCTCCTTAGACCTTCACGGAAAACGTTCACCGACACGTGATTAACGCCTTTCTATAATTTTCTCAATACATAAATACTCTTAACAGGTCAAAGGATCTACATGCTTACGAAAAATATGAGTAACTACAAAAGACGTTAACGTTTATATATAGCTTCCATATTAGGCTTCCTTATTACAAGTCTGATATGGGTCCGGTCTACACTAATTGTGATCCATTTTCCTCCTGGACTTTAACTCATTGATTTAGATTATTTATTGTTACACTTATCTAGATCAAATTACATAACTTAACCGATAAATTATTAAAAAGCTAAAAATACAATTAATAGTTTTTCAGTATAACAAAATTATCCAACAATAAGTCATTCTTTTGCTCCCGTAAGTCTGTTCCTCCGTTGCCCATACATGCAAAGAATGGATGGAAGAGTGTGAAAATAGCGGACAGTAGAGAAGTGTGACATAAGATCGTTCCTAAGTCGATAGCCTAGATCAATAACTGCAAGTTGGCAGCATACATATTTTATTATAGCATTCATTACGACCTCCTCGATCGTTAGGAAATCTTATTTTATTCGAGCATGCACCAAAAGTAACGATTAACGTGTTGAAAAGTCTCTACTTACCGTATTTAAATATCAAAATATGTGTCCAGCGGTTGAACTACCAAAAGGTTTTTCCAAAACCAAAAACCCATTTGCATTTCTTGATCCAAGACTACTCTGCATCTCTCTTTTCAGTCTCATAAAATTGTCTTTAGGGAATTATATAAATCTCAATATGTTTTCTTTGGCTATAAATTTTTATTTTAAAATATAAGACTGATAAAAATGGAGGTTATAAACTTTTAGTTTGGAAACATTATAAAATTAAATTAAAATTTGCATATGGTGAAATTCCTATTATAAGAAGAATTCAATAAAAAATACAAACCTAAAATATGAACTATTATCTTTAATTATTGGTTTCTAATCAAATTAAAAAATAATTTAAAATAGAAACAAAAACAAGTTTGTTGAGTTGTTTTGTCCACTTCATACAAGGACTAAGAAGTTATCAGCTGACTTGTATTGACTAATAAACGTGTGTCCATAAGCTAAAATTAATGCACCTTGTTCGCATGCACATGACAAAGCTAGCTGTAAGTCATGTGTTTACATGTATCAGTCTACTTATATGATTTTTTAATCTATAATCGACTCTATATAATGCTTGCTCACTGTCAGGCCATAACCATCCAACGTAGTAAGTGACCAATAGCCATAGCTCAGTTTGAATACTAGTGTTGCTAATCATCACAGTCTGTGAAGATGAAGCTGGAGGTAGAATTCATATCTGAACATATTGTTAAGCCATCTTCTCCAACCCCATCTCACCTTAGCCATCACCAACTCTCCTTTCTGGACCAGACCATGCCTTGGGTTTTCATGCCTTGGGTACTTTTTTACCTTAAAGATGGGAAAGTTAGCAACAAAGAACGATGTGATAAGGTTAAGGAAGCGCTATCCGAGGCCTTAGCCATGTTTTATCCATTGGCAGGACGCATAAGAGGGAATGATCACGTAGAATGCAACGATGATGGAGTTCATTTCACCGAAGCTAAAGCTAAATGCACACTTCTGGATTTTCTTCAAGACCCTATTTGCAATGAGATCAACAAGTTGCTACCTTTTGAAGTCGACAACGTCAACATCGACTCCCTTGCTTTTTTCCAAGTCACCTACTTCGAGTGTGGTGGGATTTCTATTGGGATAGGTATTTCACATAGGATTGGAGATGCTATGTCTTCGTTTATGTTCCTAAACACTTGGGCAGCTATGGCTCGTGGAGACAAAAACATAATTGCCCCTCATTTCGATTCTGCTACTCTCTTTCCACCTATAAACATTGAAGGTTTCGACCCTGGTTTTGAGATCGTCAAGGAAAAAATTGTTTCGAAAAGATTTGTGTTCGATTCATCGAGCATAGAGGTTATTAAGGACAAATATACAGAAAAGAGCAGCATGATAGAGCATCCAAGACGACCTACAAGAGTTGAGGCCTTAACAGCTTTCATATGGAACAGGTTCAAGGCCACCACTCAAGCTGAAGAAGATTTGGACAAAGTTTACGCAGTGATGCATGCAATAAACATGCGTCCGAAGATGAGCCTTCCCTTCTCGGGAGAAATTTTCGGTAATATTTTTGTTGAGTACATAGTAGCAATCTCCAACAAGTTCGATGTCGATGAGGAAGAATGCAGTAGGATGATCAAGCAGATGAGGAATTCTATAAGAAATGTGAACGAGAGCTACGTGAAGAACCTACAAGGTGACGAGCACTTAGGTTTGTTGAAAGAAAGGGCTGAGAGGCTGAGCAAAGGAGACATAGTTTGTCTCGACTTCACAAGTTGGTGTAGGTTTCCAATTTACGATATTGACTTTGGTTGGGGAAACCCTACGTGGGTAGGTTCGGCTGCTTGGCCATACCATAACTTAGTGACGTTCTTGGACACCAAAAATGGAGATGGCATAGAGGCATGGGTTCATCTGAAAGAGGAAGACATGGGAAAGTTTGAAAGTGACCATGAGCTAAATTCATTTGTTTCTCGAGTGCTCATTGGTTAGATAAGTTCGTCCAACGATGGTGGACTAAGAATCATTTGGTTTAGCTATTTTCTTCTGTAATTTGCAACAATCTCATTACTTAGGCTTGAGTTAGAGGCCTTAATTAAATTAATGACATGCTCGTATTTTTAAAACTAAATCAAATAGCTATTATGTTTATGACACTATTTTGAATTTGTTCTTCTCAATAAATTTGTTGCGTATTAAATGATTTTCGTTTAAGGTTACTAGGTAACACTAATGATAAGACTCAATTATTTTTTACTAAGTTTAAGACTTTCTTGGCATTTTATTATTCTTATAAGTTGCAGTCTTAAGAGATTATATTTTATCATTTATAACTATATAAAAATAGTACAGATAACAACATATTCGATTTTCTCTGTTTTATAAATATTTCAATAAGAAAATTTTCAATATTTTCGTAAGTAAAGAGACAATCTCATGGTTATATTTATATTTTTAAGATCGTACAATTAAAATGTATAAAATTTATAGAATGGTCTTATCATGACTTTCGTGGATATTTAGTTTTTTATTTATCACTTTTGCTTTAATTATATGTTTGAGCTAGAAACTATATTAAATTATGCTAACAAGACTTCGACTACAAATAAGAAAAAACGTGGCCAACTAATCGGTTGTGTTCATATTCGTGCGCGACAGCTTCTACTATTAAAAACAAAGACCTAATTAATAATTAGCAAAAGGATACTTCGTTTACCTTTAGGGGCTTGGTCTATCGGTAGGGGTAAAAAGAGTTCGGATCTTTTGTCTATCCAACCCTATTCAATGCCTAAAATGATGTTTTGAATAATTTAGAAACTGTCAACCCTATTCAACCCCCCAAATGACATGCAAAAGGATCCTTCGTTTACCCTAGGTGCTTGGCCTAATGGTAGGGGTAAAAGAAGTTCAGATACTTTGTCTAATATTATTCTGTGCAACCTTGTACAAAGCCTAAAATGATATCGTTTTGAGTATTTTAGATATTGTGAAACTTTGTCTAACATTTTGAGTACTTTAGATATTGTCCAACCTTGTTTAATATCCAAAACAACGTCGTTTTGAGCATTAAACAGAATTAATCTTAATATTAAATAGAGGATCCTTATTGGGGTAAAAGACCAGTCCTTTTGACTATCTTATCTTTTGTCTTTCTTCTTTCGAAGTTATACTAATTTTAATTATCTCAGATATATAAATATTTTCGGGTAATAAACATTGTTGAACCTGTCTAATTTACCTTTCAATAATGGAATTTATGTAATTTTGAAATATATTTGTTGGTCTTCATATTTATTTTGGATTCTCAAACAATATTTTCTTTTTATTAAAATATTATTTTTATAATAACGGTGGTAATAACTCGTTGATTTACTCTAATAAATAATTGAAAATGAAATTTCTAAAATATGTGGTTTCGCAAAAGTCTAGTTCAGCCGCAGTTGCTTTGAACTGTATCTGTGATTGCTTAATATAAAACAATTATAATTTTTCTAGCACAAATGAAATATAAAAATTAAATACGAAATAAACAAATTAATGCCCAAGATTTGATAACACAATTCGACACACCTTGCTTAGTCTGATGGGCTCTCACTCAACTTAATCATTTTCACCAAGGAACAATATTTTTACTCAAGATATTATAGAACCAACTTACCCAACCCTTGACACTATCTCTCATTTTCACAACTCGTGAAAGTAAATCATTCCTAGTAATACGACCATATAATGCTAATCTTAGTAGAGGATTTTCAACAATAATGTTTAATAATAAAAATAAGAATTCACAATATGCAGTTTCTCATGAAACCCATGTATACTTGACATATTTTTTTAGCCAAAAACAACACTAAGATAGTCTAGAAAAAATTACACAACAAATAGAAAACGCAGCTGCCGAAGATGGATAAGATCACCAAAACATCCCATGCATAGCAACATCAATACTTATCAATCGGACATGTATTTCATCCCAAAAACATATCAACAACGCAATTGCCAATAATGATGGATAGATCGTGTAATGTTCACTAAGACAGAAAAAATGCAGTCGCTATATGTTCATCAATTGGCTGCTTAGCAAAGCTCCATAATTTCCATACAATTCATAGGTAAGAAAAGAAGATGAAATTTGTTTTATTTATTCTTTACTATTATTTCTATTTATCTTGTCCCATTTAATTTTGGGGAATAAAGAATTTATCTTGTTGATAGAGATTATCTAAGAATATCGGTAAAAAAAAATTTGCACGATTCTTTCTACAATTTATTCTTATATCACCCCTAAAACCCATTCGTTGCATTTTTGCTTTGATTCCGAGAAACAATAAATAAATACTTGTTTGTCATAAATAAAAGAATTTCACTAATTTAATTAACAATTAAGTTGAATTTCATTTTTAATTAACTATTAAGTTAATTAAATATATGTTCATCAATTGGTTGCTTATTTTTCTCCAACAAAAATTCTGCTGCCTTACTTAGCAATTGATCTCCAAAAGGTCACATGCACAGCAGCAAAAAATCAATGCATATATCTGTTACACCATGGACTGCATTTAAAACAAAAAATCTATCGTGCACTTTTTAATTTTTCCCTCAAAGCCCACACAACACATAACAACCTAAAAGTTGATGGATGAATTTAATATGATAGACTCCATATCAAACAAAATTCTATTGCCAAACATATAGGTTATCTCTAAAATACATCCTAAAATCAGTAGCACAAATCAATGTTAGAATGATCGTTTCACCACTAAAACCCCACAAAAATACTGCTGCACACATAACCAAAAATCCGCATACTGTTCCTCATAAAGAACTCATTAAGCAGCTATCCAAAAATCCCAGTTAATGCATGTAGTATATAACCACAAAAGATTGCCCAGATCACCAAAAATTAGCTACCATAGATAGCGCAAGGTCATCGAAATTATAGTTGGCAAATCACACATCTCCTAGACATTTTTCACTAAAAAATTATATCTGAACAGACCAGAAAATTCACGAAACCAATGGAATAAATCACAACCACAAATCTAGATAGGATCGCTACAATATGAGCCACCAAAAATAATGTTAGGTGCCCATAATTACAGCTGCCAAGTCATCATGTTATAGGCATTTTTTCCACACAAAACAACACAGAAAATTTTGTGAAACACAGAAACAATACGACTGCAAAATAGTCGATGGAATCTCCAAAAATCCAGCTACCTTAGCTAGCCATTATTTCCAAAATAGGTTGTTAATTAAATCCTATCATGATTATGATTTTTATCTCAAATAAAACTCTTCTTTAAAGAGTCCCATGTAAGGTAGAATACTCATTATAATAATATTCCTCAAATAATCATAGCTATTCAATTACAAATAATGCCCAAAATATCTTAACATATATCTTAACATAAAAGTCTCATGATATTGCAATGATGAAATTAACTACAGAACATGAATTATTGAACTTTTTTTCACTTTAAGAATGTTAAATTTTGAAAGGGTCAAAGTTTGAAATTAAACACTTGGAATAACATGTTAGTTATGTTGAGTAGTCAAAAATTGTGGCTCATTCCATAATCCTACATCGAAAAATTGTGGGAAAGGTGGAGGTTCTTAAAGCCATAAAAGGAGCCTCCCTTCCTTATTTAAATACATCCCAAAATTGTTTGTCTTTCCTTAAGGCAAAATTCCCTATCTCCTTTTGTAATATTTCACTTGTATTATTTTTTGAAAATAGTGAAATATGAATTTAGTGGTGTTCGAGGAAGTAGGCATAACTGGCTGAACTTTGTTAAATTCTAGTATTCTTTATTTGTCTATTTAATAGCTATTGTCGGGTATAGTTGTAGTGAATTATTGTGCTATTAAATTACATGTCTAGGAAAATTCTATCTAGGATATTAAGTTTTAAGTGGGATCGTTTGTGACCCTCCAGTCTTTCCTAGGAATTTAACTAGTGTGATTTTTCAGTAAAATTATTCACACTCTATTCACCTAGGCAATAGTGCTCAAGGCGAATTTATTATTATTGGTAGAAATTAACTCAATTTTCACAACAATCAGTATCAGAGCAAAGGTTTTTTCTTGGTATGCTTTGTGGTTGCAACGTAGTCTATTCTTCCACATTAGAGAAATTTCTCTTAGGCTTTTGACATTTCGCATTGACAACTATTAAATAGGAATTATAGTAGAGATGGCATAAATTAAAGATATGACTGCACTAACAACTTCTTCCTCGTCTATTCTAGTAAGGACTATTATGACAAATGTAATATTTGCAATAGAGATTTTTGATGACATGGGTCATTTCGACATATGACAAAGTGAGGTTCAACACGCTCTTTTCATCAAGGTCTTGACATTGCTATTGAAGAAAAGAAACCAGATGATATTGAGGAGAAAAATTGGAAGATTATAAATCGTTTGACATGTGGTAAAATTCGATTGTGTCTTTCCAGAGAGCAAAAGTATGCTTTTCGAAAGAAACTTCTGCATCTAAATTGTGAAACATATTGAAAGAAAAATTCTTAAAGAAAAACAATCAGAATAATCGCCATTTGAAGAAGAGACTGTTTCGCTTCTCTTATGTTTTGAGTATCACTATAAATGATCACATCACTAGTTTTAATCAGTTAGTTACTGATTTAATGAATTTGGATGTGATATTTGAAGATGAAGATTTGGCTTTGATGTTGTTGGGATCCCTTCCTAAGGAATTTGAAAACTTTACTTTATGCGAAAGTTGTTGTGCCTCTTAGTGAAGTTACAATTGCTTTGTACAGTCATGAATTGATAAGGAAGACAAAGGAAGAATGTACAAGTAGAGTAGCAGAACCTTTGATAGTCAAAGGCCATTCACAAAGCCAGACTAAAGGAAAAATAAGGGAGATCAAAGTCGAGGCCCAAATTGAGCAAAGATGAATGTGCCTTTTTTTAGGAAAAAAGAAACTGTAAAATTGATTGTCCAAAGTTGAAGAATAAAAACAAACCTAATAAGGGAAAGGTTGTTGCAAATCCGAATGTTACTGAGTGTGAAGATGCAGACTCAGATTTTTCATTCATGTTTAGATCCTCAATAAGCCCTTCTAGTCCATGGCTGCTAGATTCAGGCTGTAGACATCATATGTGTCCCAATCGGGATTGGTTTTCTAATGTTAGAGAGCTAGAAGGTGGAGTTATCTACACAACAAATGACAATCCCTACACCACAAATGCGATTGGTTCAATTTACTTAAGGAATCATGATGGAACAACCAGGACTTTGACAGATGTCAAATATATGCTAAGTTTGACGAAGAATCACATTTCTATGTGAGTCCTATAATTAAAGGGCTACACTATAAATACATCAAATGGAGAAATAAAAGTCATCTTTGGTGCATTTATGGTAATGAAAGAAATTTAAAGAAACAAAAATCTATATTATTACCAAGGTAATGTAGTTATTTGAACAACTACAGTAGCTTCTATTGATGATCAAGAGCTAGAAGCAACTAGGTTGTCATATACACGCTTGGGACATGCAAGTAAAAAATCCTTGAAGATATTAATAAATCAAGGATTGTTGAAAGGAGTTCAGGCCTGCAAATTATATTTCTATAAGCATTGTGTCAAAGGGAAGCTGATAAGAGTGAAATTCAACACTGCAATCCATGATATGAAGGGTATTTTGGATTATGTTCATTATAATATATAAGGGACCTTCCAAAATAGTTTCTTTAGGAGGAAAACACTATTATGTGACCTTTGTTGATGATTTTTCCTGAATAGTATGGGTGTATAAAATGAAGACTAAAGATGAAGTGCTATGAGTTTTTTTAAAATGGAAGAAGATGGTGGAAGCTCAAATAGGTAGAAGGATCAAACATCTTTGCACAAATAATGGTGGGGAGTACAGGAGTGATCCATTTTTAAAAGCCTGCAAAGATGAAAGTATTGTCAAACACTTCACATTCAGGGATACACTATAACAAAATAGGATGGCAAAACGTATAAACCAAAAATTGATGGAAAAAGTTCGGTGTATATTGTCCAATGCTAGGTTGGGTAGAGAATTTTAGGCTGGGGCTGTTACATATGCATTTCATCTCATCAATCGCCTTCCATCAACTGCTATTAGTGGTAAAACACCTTTGAAATAATGATTTGGAAAACCTGCTATAGATTATAATTCCTTGCATGTGTTTAGTTCCACTGCATACTATCATATTAAGGAGTTAAAGTTGGATCCACATGCAAAGAAAGCAATTTTCATGGGGATCACCTCTGGTGTGAAAGGATATCGTCTTTGGTGCCTAGAGTCAAAGAAAATAATCTTTAGAAGGGATGTTACCTTTGATGAATCTACCATGTTAAGAAAGGTGACAACTAAAAATATTGAGCAATCAGATAACGCTCTAAAATATGTGAAGTTTGAAGGAAGAATTGTTACCCCAACAAATAATGAAGCAGATGCAAAAACTCTTATGGTAAAAGAGGAGCTAGATGAAGAAGAGATTTCAACCCAAGAATCTCTACAGCAATAATTACCAATTGCATTGAGAAAGCCAAAAAGGAACATTTAAGTACCTACTCGTTATATTAATATGGTGGCTTATGCATCTCCAATTGAAATTGATGACATTCCTACCAATTATAAGGAAGTAGTTTGAAGTTTAGAAGAAGATAAGTGGAGGATAACTACGAATGAAGAAATACATTCTCTCATAAGAATCAGACGTGGAAGTTAGCTAATCTCCCAATGGAAAAGAAGCAATTGGATGTAAATAGGTATATGCAAAGAAAGATGGATTTCCTGACAAGAATAATGTTTGCTACAAAGCAAGGCTAGTGGCCAAAGGCTATGCTCAGACAGAAGGAATTGATTATAATGAAGTTTTTTCTCCATTTGTAAAACATTCCCCTATTTTAATTTTGTTGGCTTTGGTAGCACTCTAGTTCAACTAGATGTAAAAACTACATTTTTAAATGGAAACTTAGAAGAGAAAATTTATCTGACTTAGCTCAAAGGTTTTAAAGTTGCTGGAAAAGAGAATATGGTATGCAAGTTTGAAAAATTATTGTACAGATTGAAGCAAACTCCAAGATAGCGATACAAGCAATTTACAAGTTTACAATGGGGCAAAAGTACACAAGAAGCAAATATGATCGCTATGCATATTTTCATAAGCTACAAGATGGATCCTACATCTATCTTCTCCTGTATGTTGATGATATGCTGAAAGTTTTAAAGAATCTATGAGAAATTGAGAGATTGAAGATTTAGTTGAATAAGGTGTTTGAAATGAAAGATCCAAGTGAAGCCAAGAAGATTCTCAACATGACGATAAGCAAAAATAAGGAATTGGGGAGACTTTGTTTAACTCAGAAACAATATTTGAGAAAGGTACTAAAACATTTAGGCTTGAATGAAAAGTCAGGGCCTGTCAATACTCCATTCACTCCTCGTTTCAAGGTCAGTACATCTTTGTCTCTAAAAATGATGCAGAATGGGAATACAAGTCAAAAGTACCATATGCAAATGTTGTTGGTAGCTTGATGTATGCTATAATGCATACAAGGCCCGACATTTCACAGGTATTTGGGGTTGTGAGCAGGTATATGCATGATCTTGGAAAGGAAAGGAACATTGGCAAGTTGTGAAATGGATTATATGGTACATTTTGAACATCATAGATGTTGGTTTGGTATTTCAACGAGATAAGTAAGACGGTTAATGTGTAGTTGAATATTATGATTTCGACTATGCCTGTGATTTGGACAAGCATCGATCAACCATTGACTATATGTTTATTCTTATAAAGGCACCAGTCAGTTGGAAGTTTACCTTATAGTAAACAATTGTTTTGTTGACTATGGAGGTAGAGTATATGACAGTTACAGAGGCTGTTAAGGAGGCAATTTGACTTCAATGATTGCTTTGTGAATTAGGGGTTCAACAGAAGCACATTAAAGTGCACTGTGATAGTCAGAGTGCTATCCTTTTAGCAAAGAACCAGGATTACCATATAAGGACGAAGCATATCGATGTTCATTATCACTTTGTACAAGAGGTTATGGAAGAAGGTGGAGTAGCAATCCAGGAGATTAAGACCACTAAGAATCCTGTTGATATGTTGACAAAGGTGGTGAACGTATTTGAAGACACTACTAAAGCTGAGTTTTGTGAGAGATTTGAAAAAGTGGAATTTGTCAAGGTGGAGATTTGTTGAGTAGTCAAAAATTGTGGTTCATCCTACAATCCCATGTCAAAAATTTGTGGGAATGGAGATTCCTAAAGCCATAAAAGGAACCTCCCCTTCTTAGTTAAGTACATCCCAAATTTGTTTATCTTTCTTTAAAGCAAAATTTCCTCTATCTTTTTGTAATATTTTACCTGTATTATTTTTTGAAAATAGTGAAATATTAATTTAGTAGTGTTCAAGGAAGTAGGCATAATTAGCTAAACCTCAATAAATTATGATGTTTCTTTATTTTTATATTTAATAGCTATTGTCGGATATAGTTGCAGTAAATTATTGTACTGTTAAATTACATGCCTAGAAAAATTCTGTCTAAAAGGTTGGGTTTTAAGTAGGACTATTTGTGACCCCTCTAGTCTTTCTTGGGAATTTACTTAGTGTAATTTTTCAATACAATCGTTCACACTCTATTCATCTAGGCAATAATGCTCAAGGTGAATTTGTTATTATTGGTGAAAATAACATTTCCAAGCAGCTAAAGATTAAAAAAAAGAACCTAAGACCAAATTTGGCCAAAAAACAAAAAGAATGCTAGCGTTTGTAATAAATTATATATGAGATCATTAAAATTTTAAGAGTATAAAAAATTCAGTATTTCAAATTAATTGAGTTAAATATCCGATTGGTGAATCCTACTCATAAAATTAAGTAATTCTCATTGAATTTAGTGTCTCTTGGCATAAAATCAGTAATAGTAAAAACATAAAAAAATAATCTTAACTTTTCTTAGGTCTGACACAAATTCTGAACTGATGACGTAGTTAATACAAACTACTTCATTTTAATGTTATAGGAAATATAACTTTAATGAATATCAACATTTGAAAATCCACAGCACTTACTATGTGTAGTTAAAATATCCATCAATGTGAATAACCCCGAATCAATTTTCTTCATGTCATTATCATCCCTATCATCACTCTTCTTCTCAATCACAATTGAAAATTTTAAGTTAGTCATCTTCACATTACCTTTTGCGTTGTTGAATATGTTATCTTTTGATGTCTTCATGCTTCCAAAGGACTTCTTTCATATTTTACCCTAAGCAAAGATGAAGAGGCATAACAATTCATGGTAAGCTAAAAAAATTTGAGCATACATTTTTTGATAACTGGCCTCTAAATATCATTGTCAATATTGCTAATAAGTATACTTGGATAATGTAAATCTAAAATTTTTGGATCAAGAACTGGGTTTCTCATAAATATTGGGAAATAAAAATTCTCTTTTTAACAAATTCTTGACAACAATTTAAGTAATATTCTCCCAAAACTGTATATGTTAGGTCTCCATATTTGCATCTCTCATTTTGATAAGATCAAGAGCTTTATAACCCTTGACAATAGAAATTTCAATAATTTCTTGTTCAATAATAGGATTAACTGAATATTAGAAATAGGCTGAATTCGAAATAAATGATATATAATTACGATCTAAAACTATATATTTTTGACTTAATATTTCTATAAATAATAAACTTATAAAACTTTGTATGGAACTCGCAGTAAGAAACTAAATTCATTGATGTAGAGAATTGAGGAAGAACTTGAAAAATTGTGAAATGTTAAAAATGGAATAGATTTTGAAAATAAGATCCATTAGTATTATGCGAGCTTTATGAGATGAATCCTATGCAAAAGAGAGAAACCAAAATTTTAATATGTCATTTAATTGTAAGATATTTCTTATTTTCTGGGTATTTTTAATAACACATAAGATAGTCCAACATTAACTATTTTAGTGGGTAAATAAATTCTTAATTTTGTGGTAACTACCCATTAGTTGACGACATGCTTGATGGGAGCATATCGATATATTTATTTCAAATATAGTTTTAGGCCCCTAAGCTCCTTTTAACTTTTGTTAGATATGCTATCAATTAAGGGATTGAGAGCGTAGAAGAACTCCAAAACATTAAACAATCAAACTTTTCTAAGCAAGACCAACAATGGCAGGAGGTACATTGATCTCTTTCATATCCATTTATTTATGATTATAGCATATATTAATATTGAATTAGCATACATTTGATATAAGAGCATGTTTATTCGCTGCCCTTATATTGTCTAAATTCTTGGTATTTATTTCCTATTTATATTGTGACGTCAAAATAATTTAGGGGCATTTCTATATTGTTAAGAATGTCTTTGATATTTGAATGGTGTTTTTAATACGTTGTTTTTTAAGATTTTTCTTTAAAGAGAGGGATTAAGGAATTATTTATAATCCTAATTTTCAAAGTATTTGTGAAAACTAACATTATGAATTGTTTAGAGATCCAATTATGTCAAATTTTTTATTTAAAACATTTGATTTAATACAAATAGTTGAGGATGAATCAGGTGAAAAAACAAAACGTCAAATGATCCATACAATTTTTAAATAATTAGGGAATAGCCACAATAACCCTAATTAAGCAAAAATTATATATTAAGTTTTAATATCATATTTAGTATAAAGACATTAATTGTAATACTTCGGATTGGGTGTGATGATATGATGATGACATTAATTGTAATAGTTAATATAATAAAATTGATCCCATGTGAATTTTTATTATACTTGAATGATTAATTAGTATAAAATATGAAAATATTGTTCCTATAGGTATCAGGAAATGGAATATAATTTGATAGTTTTATCATAAAGTTTAACATAAATTTGCTTGAATTAAAAATTTTGTCCACATGCAACTTTTATGACTTTTAATATATGTTCTACGTTGGTAAAACATATATATTATTTGTTAGCTACAATTTATTGATAAGTAGTAAGTATGTTTAAATTATACAACTGTTCAAATTGTTAGTTTTTCTTATACAAGTTATGAAATTCCAAAATTGAGGGGTAAAAAATATAAGATTTGGAAGGAGAGAATTCTTCTTCAGCTATAGTGGATGGAGATTGATTATGCAATCTAGAACAAAATATCACCTATCATAACTAAGGCCAACACTTTAGCTAAATTGCTTTTTATAAATGTTGGGAGCAATCTAATCTCCTAAGTGTGATATTCATAAAGAACAAAATTTCTACTAGTATTTGTGGTTTTATTGAACAACATGATAATGTCTGTATTTTGCTGAAGGCTATTGATGAGCAATTCGATACTTCAGTCAAAGCACTTGCTAAAACTTTGATTATGAAATTCTCATCCACAAAGCTCAACGGTGTCTAATATGTGCGTAAGCATATCATGAAGATGAGGTACATTGCAGCTCAGTCAAAAAAACTCGAGGTTGAGATGTCTAATTCTTTCCTCCTGTAGTACATTTTGAACACCCTTCTACCACCATACGAATCCTTTAAAATCTCTTGTATTACACATAAGGATAAGTAGTAAATAAATAAATTAATGACCATATGTTTCAAGATGAAGGGAGGTTGTTGATGGAATAGGCTGAGAATTTGTAGAGTACACATCTCTGTTATTCATGAAAAAAAAAAGAAAAATAAAACCAACTCAAGGGGAAAAGGTTAAATACCTTCCAAAGTTGACATAAGAAGGAATCCAAGTGCTTCTTTTGTAAGAAAAAAAAAGGACACAAGAAGAAGGATTGTGTCAAACATAAGGAATGACTTGAAAAGAAAGGCAATCCAATCTCACTAGTTTGCTTTAAATCTAATATAGCTAAAGTTTGTCATGACATATGGTAGATTGATTCTAATTGTATAATTGATATTACAAATGATTTGTAGGACTTGCAAAACCCAAGGAAGTCAGTGGGAAGTGAGCAATATATTTTATCCGAAAACAAGATACATTCACATATGAAGGCTGTTGGGGATTACAATTTAGTTTTAATTACTGGTTTTATTTTGAAATTAGAAAAGACATTTTATATTCCTAATTTATCTAGGAAATTGATTTCATATTTGAGACTCGCACGTTTTGGATATTCCTTTTATGTTTCAAACAAATCTTTAAAATTAAATTATAAAATTGAATTCGTTGGAAATAGTACATTGTCTGATGATCTTTTCCATTTTAATATACAAGACAATACTTATCACTAGAAGAAAAATTAGTTTTAGCAATGAAAGTTCCTGATGAAAAATACTAACTTTCTATTGGGAAACAAATTTTGTGATTGAAATTACCGATGGAAAAAGTCGTAGAAGAAATAGCTGTAGGTAAAATGTCCTAACATAATTACAATTTCTATTGGGAAATATACTAACAGAATTATAGTATTTTGTCAATAAATTTTCCAATGAAATTTAAATAACCATTGGGAAATTTTACCTACGAAACTATAATTTACGTAGGTAATTTTGGCAACGGAACAACAATATCCATCAGTAAACTGACCAATGACAAGTTTTGATCCATCGGTAATGTACTTACAGAATATATCATTCCGTCAGTAATTTACCTACGGAATATAACATTCCATCAGTAATTTACCTATGGAACATAGCTCTCTATCAATAATTCACCTATGGAATATTGTAATTTTGTCAAAAAATTTATCTATAGAGCTAACATTTCTCATTTCCTACTTGAATTTTTTGTTGATAATCAATTGATTTTTTCTACATTTAATTTCTTTAAGTAATATAATCTTGATTCATAATATAATTTAAAAATTATGTTGATTACTCATATAATATAAAACTTATAATGTACAATAATAAGTATCTTGAAAATAATAGTGATTTAAGAATTCATAAAAAATTAAAAGTAGCAAAATATCAAATACATTAACTTAAGTATCGAAACGTCATAAATCTAAGTACTTAAACGTCATAAATCTAAGTTATATAGTTGGTGAAGGCGGGTGATCTGATTGTTGCGATGAGGTACTGCCCCTCCATTTCAACTCATCTACCTCATTACGAAACTAGGCTATGTATTCCATTGATAGTAGCATATGAGTTGCCAGTATCTCCACTGTGCTCTTAAGCTAATCTACTCTCTCACTGGATGCGGCCTGCCTGCTAGAAGCTATAGTGGATGTGGAGGATTGCGAAAAGTAGGCGTTTGAAAATGAACCTAAGTCGAAAATCTTTTCACGGTGGTCCCTATCACCAACTGCATGAAGATATGTCTGACTCTTATCAACAACTTCAAAGTTTTGAGACTGTCGTTCAATGCTTTCTTATATTTGATCATATCATTATAATTGTTTATGTTAATAAGTGATAATTGTTAACTAATATTATTTATCAAATTAATATTAAAGTATAAATTTTATTTACATTAAGTTGCCTACATCGGGTGTTAATGAATGTCACACCATCAAGCTTCCTAGTATAGGTGTGCAAAAAGAGCTAACATAGTATAGGTTTCCTATCCATAGACTTTTCCTGCGTTAAAATACAGTATTATAATTAAGTGAACTACAATTTACAAAATTTTGGCAGAGTTTTGTCTATTTTTATGATATTTATCCCTTGTTAAGCAAAAAAATTATCTCAACAACACAGTCATTCATGGCAACAGATGATTTGTAAATTTAAGAGGAATAATCAAGTGTTATCCTTATAACCTCCTAAATCTTGATATGAATTTGCTATGTTGACATGTAAAAGGATTTAATAGCCCTAATAAGTAATAAATTGTTAATGATGACTTGAAGGATTTAAACCCCTTTATATTTTATATTTTGAAAACTAAATTGAGACAAAATGGGATGAGTAAGCTAAATTTTCTCAAACACTCTTAACTAATTATTATTAATCATTGTTCTCATCATTATGGTATGATTAATATCTCTTTTGATTCCAATAGAGTGAAGGCTCTAAACTCTATAATCACATATCGAATCTTATATTTAACTTGGAATTAATATATGAAAGAAATTGTCTTCATATAAGCTCCAATTAAGCAGATATCAAGCTTTAAGCTTAATAAATTAAATTTATTACATTTTTTATGATGTGATTTTTTAAATAATTTGTATGTTTTATTTTAGATTATTCCTAGTATAACTATAATCATGTTTTCAAAATTTGTAAATAAAATTTCGTTTGGATCTTTAGTTCTCAAAAGTCTGCACTAAGTGATGTTTTTCTAAATAAGTGGGTCCCATTCTTAGTTCCTAATTACTTAGTATAGGCCTTTAAGTAAAATGGTCATAAAAGTAATTTTATTTTTTATTTCTTTAAGTTTTAAGTTAGTGCATGATGCGAAAGGTGAATTCATTTGATCGAAGAGAGGTAAGCCAAAAATAGAATCCACAAATCCTCTAGGTCAAAACTTAAAAGCTTAAGTCCAAACTAAAAGCCATAAAGCCTATGAAATCAAGTCCAAACCATAAGCCTAAAAACCTTAAAGCTTAAGTTGAGCTCTAGGCAATAATCACTAATTTCCCATGGTTTCTCGCTTCTAGATTAAATCCAAAATCCATTTGAAGCCTTAGGTACTAAGTTAAGAATTATAGACACATTTTTAATCTCTTATTTCATTTTATTTCTTAAGCCTTATAACCTAGCTCTTGATATCAATTTCATTTCAAATCTTATGACAACACTCTTAGCATTTTTTCCATTTCAAAGCCCTAATATTCATTCTACTTATTTTATTTTATTTTATCTTATTTTTAAGCTCTGAAATTCATTATCAATATTTTATTTTTAAGCACCGACATCCACCTTTAAGTGTTTCATTTTTATTTCAAGTCCTATGATACAACTTCAAACATTTTCTCCATTTTAAAGCCCTAATATTCATTCTAATGATTCCATCTCATTTTAGTTTAGTTTTAAGCCCTAAGAACTACTTATAGACATTTCATTTTTCATTTCAAGTTTTATCGAAATACTCTAAGCCTTTTCTTTAGATTCCAATAGCTAATATTCATTCTAGGCATTCCATTTTTATTTTATTTTATTTTATTTTTAAGCCCCAAGATGTACTTTGGCATTTCATTTTAATTTTAAGACTTAATATCTATGCTAGGAATCGCATTTTTATTTTCAATCCCTAACCCCAAGTAAGACTATAATTAATGTAAAGAATAAACTCTAAGAAGACTAAACCAACAATGAAGAGTGAAAAACATTTCATCAATATTCATAAATTAATTTAGTTTTATCTCTTAGTATTAATAAATTCATCAGATATATTTGATCAAACACTTTATAAGCATAAGAAATTCATCCCTAACTATTAAGAAAAACATTGGTACATAGCATTCACCAATAGGAACACATTCAACCATACACATAACCATTAACAGCTGCAATAGACGCAGATAACACAAACAAAATCAACCAAAACTGACCTAAACAAAAACTTCCCTAATAACAACAAGCAGAAAAATAAAAAAAAACCAAGTCCAAAGGAGGAATACTAACCATTATGGATGATTAACCGAAGACTAAGATGACGACGATGGTGGACAGAACTGAAGACCACGACAGTAAGGGAAGAGGAAAAAAATTAAAACTTTCAAACCTTCGACAAAGGGGGAGGAGAGGTTGTTGAGTTGGTTTAAATGTGATAAGGAAATGACATCATTTGTGGTTGAATAAACGACATCGTTCTCCTTCCAATTAAAAAAACAACCTGATGTTGTTTGAATTTACCTACGAAATTTTTTTTCTGTAGGTAAATTTCATATGCATTTTTACCGGGAACCATTTGTGCACATTTTTATGATGACTTTCACTATTCTGTTCCTAACTGTCGTTGGCAAAGTTTGGTCTCCTCCTTTACTAATGGATTTTTTTCATCACATATTACATTTTTCCCTAACAACTTTACCTATGGATAGCAATTTTCATCACTAATTTACCATGAAATTTTTGTGTAAGTAATACTCTGTTGGTAATTTGCATTTTTCTTATAGTATGTTACAATGCAACACATATTCATGTTGGAACAAAACAATGTGTTAGGAATGAAAATTCCTTTATGTTATGGCACTGAAGATTAGGACATATCTCCATAGAAAGGATTAAACGATTGGTAAATGACTGAGTATCTAGTAATTTAGATTTTACTAATTTTGAAACTTGTGTGGACTGAATAAAGGAAAAGTAGACCAACAAATCAAAGAAAGATGCCAAGAGAATTCATATATTATAGATTATAAACACAGATATTTATAATCCATATGTGGACTCATATTTTCAGAAATACTTTATCTCATTTATAGATGATTACTCATGATTATATGTATCTCCACTTGCTTTATAACAAGAACGAAGCACTAGATGCTTTCAAAATATTCAGAATTGAAGTAGAGAAACAATGCAATAAGAAAATTAAGATCATGAGGTCTAATAAAAGTGAAGAATATTATGGTAGATATAATAAAAGTGGACAAGAACCTGGTTCGTTTATGAGGTATCTTCAAGAAAAGGGGATAGTTATCCAATACACTATGCTTGGATCTTCATACCAAAATGGTGTGTTAGAAATAAGAAACTAAACATTATTGGACATAATGTAGAGCATGCTGAGTAGCTCTAAACTTCATAAGTCTTTGTGGAATGAAGCTCTTAAGACGACAATGTATATATTAAACTGGGTACCAATCAAGGCTTTTCCAAAGATGACAATGTATAGATGCATATTTGGGGATGCCCATCTAAAATAAGAATTTACAATCCACAAGAAAATAAATAGATCCAAGGAGCATAAGCAGGTATTTCATTAGATATGTCAAAAGGTATAAGGATATAGGTTCTATTTTCCATCACATCTTATTAGAATTATGAAATCAAGAAATGTAAAAAAAATTTAGAATGACTTGATCAGTAAGAGGGATCAATTTCAGGGTATAGTTTCTGACAATGATTATTTGGATGCTCAATCTTCCACCTCAAGCAATAAGGTGATTATCATTCATAACACTCCTCGGGTTTAAATGGACATTGTACAACCAACTGTCTAAATTCAACAACCTATGGTTGACATATATGACAATCAAGAAATTTCACAAGTTTCTAATAATTTAATAAATTCAATAATTCAAGAATTTCCTAAAAGCATTCATCAACTAGTTGAACAATAGACTCCACAGGAGGATGTTGGTGCAACATTAAGGAGATCTACTAAAACAAGGAAATCAGTTATTACTAGTGACTACATTATATATCTATAAGAACTTGACTATAATATTGGAGCCAATAATGATCCTAAACCCTTTTCACAAGCCACGAGATGCAAAGAATCAGATTTTTGGCACAGTGTTACAAAGGAAGAAATGAATTCCATGAAGAATAACAATATCTGGGATCTTGTTGAGTTGCCTAAAGAGGCAAAACCTATAAGGTACAAATGGGTATTTAAAACAAAGAAAGACTCATTAGGTAACATTGAGAGATACAAGGCAAGACTCATTGCTAAATGATTCACTCAAATGGAAGGAATCAATTAAGCAAATATATTCTCTTGTCTCTAAAAAGGACCCTTTGCATATAATTTTGGCATTAGTTGCTCATTTTTATGTAGAACTGGATCAAATGGATGAGAAAATGGCCTAAAGAAAGAGGTTTATATGAAATAAACAAAAGGATTCTCCTCTACTAATGGTGAGCATTTGGTTTGCAAGTTTAAGAGATCTATCTATGGAATGAAACAAGCATCCTGCCAATGATATTTGAAATTTCTTGATATTATCTCATCATTTGGTTTTGAAGAAAATATTATGGATCAATGTATATATTAGAAGGTTAGTGGGAGTAAAACTTATTTTCTTGTGTTATATGTGGATGACATATTACTTGCAACAGATGATAGGGGTACACTATATGACATGAAACAATTGCTCTCTAAGAATTTTGAAATAAAAAATATTGGTTATGCGTCTTATGTCACTAATATTAAGATCCATCAAGATAGATTTTGCGGTATTTTAGGTTTGTTTAAAAAAACTATACCAATAAAGTTTCAAATAGATTTCAGATGAAAGCTTGTCCACTATGTAGCTCAATTATGAAGGGGATAGGTTCAATTTTGACCAATGCCCAAAAATGAATGGGAACAAATGAAAAACATTTTATGTACTTTTGTAGATGGAAGCTTGATGTATGCTCAGGTCTACATAAGACCTAACATTGCATTTGTTGTTAGAATGTTAGGCAACTATCATAGTGACCCAAGATTAAACCACTAGACAATTACAAATAAAGTGATGGGGTGCTTGCAAGGGACCAAAGATTACATGCTTACATACAAACGAATTGACAATCTGGAGGAAAAAGGATATCTAGATTTAGATTAAGTTGAGTGTGTTGACTAACGAAAATCAACATCAGGTTATATCTTCATGTTTGACTGTGGAGTCATAGCTTAGAGGAGTGCCAAGTAGGGGTGCAATGGGCTAAAATCTTAAGGCCTAATATGGCCTGAGGCATTCTAACTAGAGCCCAATCTTGACAAGCCTTGGTAGCCTGAAGTTAGACTCAGCAGGCCTGTCAAACCCATTTTTAAAAATTTAAGATTAAAAAAGGAAAATAATGTCATTTTTCACTAAATGACATTATTTTCCTCATATTTTTCTAGCCTAGATTCAAACTGGGCTTGACCCCTTTACTTCTAGCTGTGTCGAGCTTGGATTGGCTTGCCATGCCTAGTGCCAAGCAGTCCTTGACTACTGCTTCCACCATAAAAATTGAGTTTGTTACTTGTTTTGAGGCTACACCACATAATGTATAGCTAAAGAGTTTCATATTTGGGCTTAAACTTCTGGATTCCATTACTAGGCCATTAAGGAAGTATTGTGACAATTCATGTGCTAGTTTTCTAACTAAAAACAACAAGAGTAGTAGTTGAAGTAAACATATTAACGTTAAGTTTTTATTCGTAAAGGAATGTGTTAAGAAAAAGAAAGTGTTCATTGAACATGTTAGTATTAAGTTGAAGATAGTTGATCCTTTTACAAAAGGCATGTAACATCCCGTTACTGTTAGCGAGGGTATTATGGTAAATTGGGACAGACTGATAGATTGCATTGCATTCATTGACTGAGCTTGCTACTGGCCTCTAATCATAGAGGAACAGGTTTACTACATATGCATTTATTCATAAGTACATGCGTTCATGGTTTCCGGTATTGAATTGCGAACTGGAACTGACTGGACTGACTGGATCATGATCAAATGAGAAAGTAGAGTAATTGAGTTCAAATGACTGATTTAGAATTGTTTACAAGTGATTGGTAATTTATAGTGGCTTATAGGAAGTTTTC
>JANKYF010000200.1:566572-576922 GCA_029829435.1 Erythroxylum hondense
ATCTTCATCTGGAATTGTCAAGGGGCTGGAAGCAAGAAGTTCAAACTGATTCTTAAGAATTACATCAGGATTCACAAACCCATATTAGTAGTATTGATTGAGACTAGAATAATTTGGGTTCAAGCTCAAAATATAATCAAATCCTTACCTTTCCCCAATTCGTATCGGGTGGAAGCAAATGAATTTTCTGGAGGCATCTGGCTGTTATGGATCTTAGAAATCGCGGTTAAAATCCTGCTAGCTCATCGTCAATTTATTCATATGAATATTGAGTAGGTGAATACTTTATTTGATTTCACGGCCATTTACAGGAGTCCCACCTATTCTCTTCAACAATTTTTATGGAGCTGAAGAGTCCTCTCTTCATGTGATGCGAGATTGCCCAAAAACGAGAAGTTTGTGGCTTCAATTCTCTCTGCCAGTCATCTCTTTAGATTTTTTTAATCTAAATGCTCAGGATTGGCTTCATCACAATCTTCAACAGCACCAACTAGTTTCCGGCCTGGATTGGTCCCTTCTCTTTGGTATCGCTTGCTGGTTCCTTTGATCCTGGAGGAACATGGCCCTTTTTGATGCCCAGTTTTCTTGGCCGACTTCTACAGCTCAACTCGTTTTGGAATATGCTCACCGAATTCAACAAGCTGTGATTTGGCAAAACAGAGCACTTCCTGGTCGTCAACCCCAACAAGAGCATCTAATTAGATGGAGCAAACTTATTCTTGGTTGGGTGAAAGTGAACACTAACGGGGCATGTAAAAGCTCAACCTATTTGGCCACAGCAGGAAGCCTTATTCGGGATAGCTCCGGTATTTGGCTAGGAGGCTTTGTTCAGAATATTTGCAGGATTTTGAGGTGTCCTCTCTGGACTGAACCTGGCTTGGGACCTTAGCTATCGCAAGGTAAAATTAGAGCTCGATTCTTAGGTAGAGATGAATATTCTTTCTGACTCCACCAAACGCACCACGTCACTAAATCCTGTGGGCGTGGACATCAACGAATTATTAAATCGCAATTGAGTCGTAGTCCTCCGTCATACCTACCACGAAGGTAATAGGTGTGTTGACTAGCTTACTTGCCAATTTTACTATAAATTTTGAGTTAGGGGTTACCACTTTTGTACTTGCACTCTCAGGGTGTTTCTCAATCCTCCTAGAAGATACAGCTAGGATTAGTCTCCTTCGCTTAGTCAAGTAATTTGCAGCGACTTTCTCCTTTTAATAAAAAAACAATATATGTGCAACTATGGACCACTCAAGCCAGTAGAGATCAACGTTACAATTTGGAAACAATCTCCATTGGTTATAACTTCTGCAAATTTATTCAGCAGTCAGTGACAGTTTATTCTTTCTGAAGCAACATGTGGACACTTGAACGCCAAGTACACTTACTGCCAAACAACTCAGCAAAAATGAGTCTTGGAATAGTAATCAGTCGTTGCAAATTGTTAACCAAGATTTTTCTATTCCAACTGTTTTGATAGCATCATGCAACTCAAACACATATAAAGCTAATCATTATCATTGAGGTATCAGGAAAAATATCATAAATGCATCTATCAACCTGAACCACTAAATATATTATTCTTTCCTCTGCAAGTTCCTTCAGCTGTTTATTATATAAAGTATCTAAAGGATTCCCAATAAAGCATACGAACCATTTCTAGTAGTAAACTGAAGTTCATTTTTCTCAGTAAGATGCTGGAAGGAAAAGCCATATTGCGTGAGACAGACATGCCAGAGCTAATGCAGAGCCACGTAATGGAATTAGCATATAAGGCTCTTGATCTACACGAGGTTTCTGATTGTCAATCCATTGCTCATTTCATCAAACAGGTTTCAATCTTTAAAACCCGCTTAAATTCTCTCCTCCACATGGTTTAAGTTAATAACTGAAGATTCATGTCGTGTTATAATTATTTTCCATTCCACTTGAGTAGTTTGATTTGAAGGCGGCAGGGAAAATATAAATTGGGCACAAGCCATCGGGATCAAATCCTCTGTTTTTCTTCCCCAGTCCTACCTTTAATGAATGGATGAGATGAAGAGGGCACGGGGTGGCTGTGTTTACTTAATTTTCTGGTCTAGTTTATCAGCAGATAAGCTTGTGTAGTGATGGGATTGAGGGTGACTAGAAAGGCATCTTCTTTCTAAAAGCAATGAGGCTGTGCTTGCTCCTAGCAGAATCATTCTCCAAAGAAAATGGATATTTTACAAAATGATAACTTGGATAACAACGATCAACTGTTCTGATTATGCAAGATTAGACAAAATAGGGGAAAGTTCACCGTGAAGCTTTTCCATTTTACTTTCTAAAAAAAAAAAAAACCAGAGAATCTGTTTGAACAAATCTTTGTCCTGAAGCCTTTGTGGGTATATCAAGTAATCCTCCATTAACAATCTACACTTTCCACAGAGGTTACAGACTTTAAGCTACACTACCTCTTCTTCTAGGGGCCCAAGACTGTCTCATAGTATGTTCTCTCATTATATATTCATCTTAAAGAATAATCCTAGGAATATATTATTCATGATTATGCTTAATCTTTATCCGGTAAACTTGGATATGGCAACTTGCAGGTGGGACACGAACCCATCAAGAGCTTCACTTATTTAAATAATCACTTAGAAAAAAGCTCTGCATAAAGGGTAGAGCATCACAGACTAATCACTTTTCCACCATGAGCAACCTTCCTAGTTGCACACATGCAAAGGACTGTCATCAGATTATGAAATCCAATGATTGATAGAATCAGATTGTTTGTAATCTGTCAGCAAAATTGATGTTAGTATAAAATGATCATCATGAATTCATAGATTACATCTTATTCTGAAACAGAAATTTGATGAAGCTTATGGACCAGCATGGCACTGTGTGGTTGGAAGGGACTTTGGCTCTTGCATTACACATTTATGTGGGAGTTTCATTTTCTTCAGAGTAGAGATCCTGGAATTTTTAATCTTCAAGGATGCCAAGGAGCTGACTCAAAGCAAGGAAGAGGCTGTAGGGTGCTAGTCAGGCCAGATTAACTTCAGCTTCCATGAATAAGAGCAATGATCATTTGAAATACAAGATTCTGCGTTATTTCTTCCAGTGACGATGAACAGAATAAGTTAATTAATATTCCTTCCTCCCCTGATTGTATTAGAATTCAGAGTAATCATATTGTTTGTGTGGTATCTCAATTAGTCAGGACTGTAGTTTGCATGTCAATAGCAACAAAGTTCATGAATAAGAAGCTGATAGCAACTACCAGTGCAGTTTTTCATGAAAGTTACCTGAAGAGAGGAACAATCCAAGCCGGTGAGCCTCATGAATTACTTACCACCAATAGTTTTTTCATTGCCAGTGAGGACGAGATAATCCGCGTCCTGAGGACTAGATCCAACAGAACTGAGAATTCTAAACCTCAGGATGCAGATTACCTGATCCTAACTCAAACATAATCCACAGGAGATGACATTCGAGCTGAAACTACCAGGTATGTACAATCTGAGAAGAAACGATAGATAGAAAACAATTAGTACATTAGGAGATGTTGATGCTGGTACGAATTATCACAGGAATTTATAAGGGTTCTTACAGTAAAATAAGATTTATTCCCTGGAAAGGGTTCATGTAGAGCAGAGGGGTGCATATAGTATAAAGTGATGATAAGGTGCTATATTGTAAGAATCATTGTTGATTCTGTTCTTCTGAAGCCAATGATAAGCAAGGGTAGCTTTCCTTTACGAAGACAATGATATTTGATGATCTTGACTGCTTTTTCAAGAAGACTGAAAAGAATTTCTATGGCTAATAACAAATGATTCGTTTCAAATCATTGTAAACCTACCAAGAGGGGAAAAAAAATCTTTCTTTTTTGCATATCAAAAGTTTTGTACAGCCATGAATATAGCAGATTTCAGTGAGCTTGAAGCTTGTTAATTTAATGGAAAGAATCTTAAGCTTTTATTACAACAGTTGCTGGTTGATTCTGTAACCTGTCATTCAATCAAAGGTAGTTAGCTGAAAGAGAGAGGCTTTCCTCATATATATAATGTTCTTGGTGATCTAAACACAGCTTTTATGGAGTAGCATATTCCATTCTCTTTGGCCATTGAAAAGGACCTCATTGCAGAGAAGAGGACAAGGTATAAAGCTCAGATACTCCATGTCAGATTCCAAGAGTTTTTCAGGGGTTTAGGGACTCCATTGAAAGTAACTGAAACTGATTATGTAGGCATGTTCAAACTGTAACTAACCATGGTAAGAATGATAAGATGGCTGATGTTATTTGGATCATAAAAACGTAAGATTTGAAATCTACTTTTTGATCAATATTGATTCCTGATTCGAAGGTGTTCATGACAGAAAGTTTTGTCACCAAGTGTCGAATGCATACATTCTCTCCATGCTTTATACATTTCATTAAGAACTGAAATCTATGCTTTATGATTTTTTAAGTTTATAATTTTCTTGAAATGGAGGTAAGATAAAGATGCACCAATTCCTCGGAAATTCTAGTGAAAACAAGAACATGACTAAGTTCGCAGAGTGGCTTACATCTCTATGTCTTCCATTAGAACCTTTTTCTTCTCTTGAAATGGAACTTGTTGTATGACTAAAACGTTGTCCTGTGACAATTTGATAGCCAACTTATTCAAAATTTAAGAACAAACGATCGGTAAGAACAATCTTGGACAAGTTCATGTAATATTTCGACAGAAGCAAAGGTTATCTCGTATGGTCTGCTCAGAAACGAACCTGTAAAGCTTCTTGGCTCTAGTATCGTTTCTTAGAACTTCCATTACAGATTTACAGAAGAATATAACACCAATATTTCTCTCGTACTAACCACAGAATCTTCCAAATTGATCATATACACTGCAATTTGATGGAAAAACAACTTGTTACATAAGAGATTTTCTTCTTTTTTTCTTTTTTTCTTTTTTTCCAGCTTGGGAATATTCTGACGATAATAACCATATCTAATATGAATGTTGACATGCTCAGCCAACAAAATCATGTAAAAGTTGCCCTCCAATAACATCTCTTCCGAAATGTCGATTCTGTGCTTCGAAGCTGCCTAGTACATACCCTTCGCTATTCGCTTCGAGGTTTAGGCCTAAACGTTGAGCTGTATTCATTGGAAAAGACTCCGGAAAACCCATACCGTTGTTCTGGTGAAGACCAAGAGTTAAAGAAACACCACTTGTTGGACCTGCCATGCTCATGACAACTCCCATTTGTGCATGGTTTGACAAGCTGTTATAAGACAAGTCCAGTGGTTCTCCACTACCTTCAGGTACATTAGGAACTTCATTTCTTGTTCGCTTGAATGGGACATCCCGAACCCTATGAGTGGAGGTTGAGGGGTTAGACATTGGCACCTGATCACCCAAAAATTTGGTATTTCGGTCATCCCTTTGCGAAACTTTTTGCACTTGCCGTGTTTCCAACATATGTATTTCTTCAACCATTGGTTTCCAGAGTCTTACTCTAGCATTTATGAACCAATTGGAAACCTGTTACACAAATAGACAAGCATATCACAAGATCTTCCATAGCAAAACTTGAAGAATCCCAAGAATGATACCTTACTTTAATGATCAATCTATTTAACTCATCTCTATGGAAAATTATATGAGGTTCAAATCCATAGAAACAATGAGAAAGTGGAGAAAAATGAAACACCTGGCTTCGGGATAGACCGGTTTGTTTGGCCAACATTAGCTTGTCTGTGTCTGTTGGGTAACTGCATTACAACAAGCAAAACTATATGGTATTAGTGAAAGGTAATAACCAGTAATCTTTAAACAAAATACTGTTGAAAACCAAAACAAAGACAAAGCAAAATTCACAAGTTGAATCAGGAGACACTTCAATCAGAATGTTGGACAGAATAAACTCAGATACTTACGGATGCAAAAAGTGTTCAAACAACCACGCTCTGAGCACTGTTACAGCACGCTCAGGGAGTCCTCTCTGCGGTCGCCACACAGGTTGATGCTCGATGAATCCAGGGTTCTGAACAGGTCTTTGGTTGTAAATCCCTCTATCAGTCTCAGCAAACCTCGTAGCTTCCTCTTTTCCATGGAAAATTTGACCTTGAGATTTGTTGTTGAACTGAAGCTGGTCTGCTATAGCATTCTTCAATGATTTGAAATGTTTGGACATGGCCTTCAAGGCCAAGTTTGCATATGGAGCTGCATTGCCAAGCCCAGAAACACACTCAAAAGATGCCACAACCGCTTGCATCTGCTGATAATATTGCTTGTACTTTCGGTATACCTAATCAAAATTCAAAATCAGCAAGGTTAGAACTTTTGAAGAAGTTGCAGAATGCAGTTGGAAGACCGAAAACAAATCAGTTTCATCGAGCAAGTGGAATTTGTGAAGGTGCAACAAATACTTTATTAAACCAGCAATAGGATGTGAAAAGGCTTCACAAGCTAGAGCACCTGTAGCTACTTTAGATACCTGAATATAAGCACAGACAATATAAACATGTTCATGCATACACATACACGCAAATATATAAGACGGGTATGCACATTGTCCTCATTTCCCCAACCTTCACTGAAGAGTGAACAAGGGATGTCTTACAAATTTTACATTATAAGGTTGCATGTTTTACACTGAAGAATCCCATTGTGATGTAAACCCGCTTGAAGAGATTATCAATTTTACTTCTACAATGACTCCATTTTAAGTCCTTTCTCAATTGTTTACCCTTTCTTCATACTCGTGCCTTAATCAATCTTGATTCTTGAAAGCAAAACCTATGCAAGTGTTTCCGTATCAATTGTTTAACTAACAGGTCCAAAATTAAACTTCTGCTTAGATGTGAAACCACATACGTAATGTTATTCTCCAAAGCAGTTCAACCAAATACTTATTTGGGGAACTTACGATCTTACTACCTTAAAATTAGCACAAACAACCATGTCTAGACACCACCCAGCACTCAAATGAGGTTTTTCTTTTTTGCTTAAGCATGCACAGAATGCAAGACAGCAAGAAAGTGAGTTAAGTAGCTGCACAAAGTGCCAAGAACAGCAGCCATAATTATTGAGTAACACAAGTGTTTCTTCACTATATTCATAGAAAAAGACGAATATAGAGGATAAACACAACCAAGAACAAATTCGCTAGCATAACATCAAGAATATATGTAAGCATAGACGACATTTATTAAGTATGTCTATGAGAAGCAAAATACGATAAGAGCACAGTCAATGTGAAGTTAACTTACCAAATAGGTGAATCGATAAAAATAACGATAAAAGCTACTTCTAGGCAAAGCAAAGACACCTTTGTAATCCTCCAACAGAAAGCAAATTTATAAGACATGTAACAGAAAAGGGAGATTTCATTTTCCATATGCATTGAGTTTTTATTTCTTTGCTATTGACAATGTAGCCAACTAGTAAGTTAACACCTATAAACAGTTTCATTCTTAATCTACTTCCTCCAATAGCCTTACAAGTAACTTGCACACTTACTAAAACCCAACATATGCAGATTAGCAAGATACCCTGAAATGTTATGACAACTGTGGCTTGTATTGGGGTGATAATTTAAACAAGTCTGTGTCAAGATAGCGTTATTTTGGCTAAATGTCGAGTTCTTAATCCACTTTCTCTAGTCCAAAGTTTCTGCAACAATAAACCATCGAATTGTGCACAAAACTTCAGTGACATGGATAGTTCAACCTCCGAGTACCATTCAAGTCCGATGTAACTGCTATTATCGTGACTAGGCATCAAATACACCATCATAACTTACTACAAATAATGCGATACCGATGCTCGTGATGAATCAAAAGAACATAAAATGCACATGAAGGAATAATAGAACCTAAAAACTTGCCTTTGTTACTTTGAAAAGGTGAAGAATCATATAACTAACTGATAGCTAAAAATTGTAAGTACACCTTGCTTAAATTTAAGCCACTCCTTCAAAAAGTGCACACACCTTATCATCTACTCATCTGTTTTTCTTTAGGTTTTGGAATCCAATTATTCTTTAAGTTACTCTGCTTTTTGGAGTATAAATCTTTTCAAATGTATTCCCTTTAACCACTTTATGCACATTACGCTCCATAAATGGTGACTTTGTCACCTATTAGAACTCTTTCTATGGTTGTCAGATACTTTATAACAACTATATGTGTGCATATATTCCCTCCTATCACCTTTTCCAAAAAGATGATTTCGTGATCATCGAGGCCATCTATAACAAGAACCAAAATTGAGGAAAGACATAAATTCCAAAGATGCATTATACAATCACCTGTTCATGCAGAAAAACATCCAATTGCAGTTTGGTTCGAAGCCAGACAATGCATTAAATAACCAATACTTCTCTTAACAGGACCCTACCAATGGCTCCTACAGATCCTAAATGGTCCAGTATCACCAAAAAAAACCCGACTTGAAGGAGGGCTTCAAGTGAATAAGAACCCAAATGACCGTAAGACTTGGACATTGAATCTAAAAAACCCAAGAAAAAAAAACTAAACATGAATTCTACGTTGTACATTACAGCGAAAACCTCGTTGATTGTCCTAAAGTGAGAGTGCAGATACATGATAAGAACAACATGAACTGATAAGGGGATGCAGATGCATACCTCGTCTAAAATCGAAACAAGTCTGGATTTTTTCCTTCGACTTTCACTTCCATTCCCACAATTAACTGGATCATCAACAATCTCACTCGCGCTCAAACATTCAATGGGAGGATCCATCAGAGACGCGTCTACTGTGATCTTCTGGCCGTAAATTCCTCGACCCACATCGCAAAGCTCTTCAAGTAACTGTTGTGCAGGTCTCAAAAACCTCGATCCCTTCAAGATTGAAGCGTACCCCGTGAATGGACCAAGAGGGACCGAGCTTCTAGATATGTCGTTCGAAGATGAACCAGTTCCCGGAACTATACACACACCACCTCCGCTGCTAATTTTATCAGTATAAATTGCAGAGCCATATCTTTGCAAATTAAGCTCTAAAGGAAGATTACTTTGGTGGGGATGGTGAGAAGATAAAGATAAAGACAGCCCTTGTCCAGTGGCATTAGAGTCGTGCGTGGTCAACGACAAAGGTTCAGGCTTGAACACTATCACTTCACTATTATAAGGCTGGTCAAAATCTCTGAGACTTTGAAGGCTATGTGATGTATAAAGAAAAGGGTTACTGTTAACATCTTGGATCGAACTAGGGTTTACAGACAAAGAGGAGCGTGGATCCAAGTAAAGATGGTGATGATGAGTAGAAGGAGAAGAAGAAGAAGAAGAAGCATTCACGATCCCTCCAGTAAAAGCTATCAAATTGGAACCTTCCTCTTTAACAACACAAACCGGGTTGGCTTTACAAGCCTCAGTTACACCAGACAGCGAGTTGTTAGCACACGAAGCAAGCAAATCTGAAGAGAGTAGTGAGGGATCATACATAGGAAATAAACCAGCACAAGCTTGCAGTTCATGATGGTTTTGTTGAGCCACAACTCTTAGCTTATCTCTTCTACTTTGTTGTGGGACATGGTAGGGCTCGTAACCCTCCGCCATGGTCACACAGACACAAAGAAAGACTACTGCTACTACTACTTAAGGAAGAGAGAAAGCGGAAGTGGGAAATTAAAGATGATAGAGCTAATGAGTAAAGAGAGAGAACAGTGAAAGAGATGTGGTGATGATGAAATGAAAGGCTATCATGAGCTTCTGGGTCTGAAGCTATAGCAGAGGAGGTCAGGTTATCAGAAAGATACGTGAAGAGATTGAGAAAAAACTTGAGCTCATGTTATGGGTGGGTTTCAGCCTCAGGGTTGCTTATTTCACGCATCCTCGCACGGAGACAGAGACAATCACTCACTTACACACACATACACACACCAACCTAAAAGAAAGAAAAACGAATTTGTATATATATGTGTGTGTGAGTGTGTGAAGTTAAACAGACACCAAAAACAAAATCTTGTCTCTTAGTTTCAGTCAGCTTCCTCACCAGTCACCCTTAATGCACTCTCTATTCTCTTCAATGGAGGCACTGCTCTGCATAGGGTTTCGAGAAACCGGGAGGCCACCGGCTACTCCCGGTAATAATTGAACTCCGAACTGTGTCGCAGATATTTCTGACAAGGTCTAAGGAGTTTTGTCGTTTTTCGTGAAGTACACTTGTATGTATGCATGTTTGCTTTTTAGCATTTTATATTATTATTAGATAATATATTTATTTTTGTTTGGGTTGATGAAAAGTGTAAAATTTATAGGCTGAATATGCAAAAACTAAGTTTATTGAATATTTTATAAATAAAAGGCTATCAATAATACCAGATTTATTATATATAAAAATACAATTTTATAAATTTTTAT
>JANKYF010000205.1:61955-73430 GCA_029829435.1 Erythroxylum hondense
TAGAAAATTATTTAAAGAGATGTCTCATTTTTTTGTAAGAAATAAAACTAATATAAAAAATAAATATTAAAACATATAAAAAGCTAAATAGTAGTATAATCTCAAAATAAATATTCAAGTTGAGTAAATAGTTAAATACATAATAAATTATACATCTTATTGTAATATAAGAAGATTTACAATATGTTCTCTCGTGTCATTCATCTCGTTATTTTGTGGCTCGTCTAAATGATTTTCTTCAACTTATTCATTTCCATTGGTTTCTTCATTTGTAGGAAGTAATTTATCATCTTCATTATAGGGAGAAAACTCTTCATCTTTTTGAGCATTTAACCTTATAAAATTATGAATGATCATTGAAGCAATTACAATTTTAACTTGCTTTGGAAAAGGAAAAATGGGCATTTGATGTAGAATTTTTCACCTATTTTTTCAATCGCCAAATGATCTTTCGACTGTGTATCTTAAAGAAAAATGTGCATGATTGGATATTTTTTCTTTCCTCTTGGAAGACCAGCACATCGAAAATTAGGAAGATGATACATCTCACCTTTGCATGGTCCTAAATAACCTTACATGTAAGGATATCCTGCATCTATCAAATAATATTTTCCTATGCAACTTGCAACCATTTAAGAATCTTTTCCATATTACAACGTCAAGATCTACCAACATTCGCCGTATGAACTCATAAGCATTGTTTAGTTCGCCTATTCGACTCAGTAGCTTAACAACACAACCATAATGTTTCATATCAGGTTTTTCTATATTTCCAAAATATTCTAGTGCTTGATCTACCATCCCACTATAGGTACAAGCTAGTAAAAGCTCCACAGTGATGGAGGAATGGCCTGAAAGTGATCGGAAGGCCCTCCATCACACAGAGCTTCCATGAGTTGGATGAACGCCATCTCTCAACATTTCTGAGAAAATCTCAAGGGCATGACTTGCAAAACCATTTAAAACAAGGCCACTGATGATTTATGTCCAAGAAACATTATCCTTCTCTTTCATTTCATGGAAGATCTCTAATGCTTTCTCACTAGCTCCACAATTACAATACATATGTATTAAAGCATTCACCAGATGCATATCTACTCTTATCTCATGCTCGTTAATGTAGTCATGAACTGTTTGTCCAAAATTGCGTATACCCAAATGACCACAGGCAGAAAGCACACTGGTTAGTGTAATCTCATCTAGCTTCACATTAGTCTTCATCATATCTTGAAAAAGGTTTACTGTGTCAAAAAACTTATTTGCTTGAGCATAACCTGTGATCGTAGAGCTCCAGGAAATGACATTCTTTGCAAGCATCTGATCAAAAAGTTCCTTTGCTACAACTAAATTCCATGCTTTTGCCAAACTCGTGACCATTACATTCCAAGAAACTGTGTTCCTTTACTGCATATTTTCAAACACTTGCTGTGCTAAATTCATTATTCCACGCCTTCCATAAATATCTATCAGTGTGTTGTCCAAGTAAATATCAACCTCCACATGATTAACATTAATGTAATCATCTACATAATCTGCAAAAACCCAGTCGCTGAAGTGACTTCAAGCTAATATCACTTTAACCATAGTAAAGGCGTCAGCTTTTACATTGACTTCTGACATTGCATAAAATAAACCCAACACCTCATTAAACATATTGCACTGACTAAAACCACAAATGAAAGAGTTCCAAGAAACTAAGTCTCTCTCAGCCATTTCATTAAACACCTGTAAAGCAAATCCGAAGTCACCCAAAGACGAATACAAATGGATCAAAGCATTCGACATAAAAAGATACGACCCAAATCCCAATTTTTAAGGCGCGGACATGAAACATTTGACCATGCAACACATCCTTAACACAAGCACAAGCCTCGAACAAAGAGGTGAACATCAAATTATCTCCACAAATTCCTCGACGATACATAAGATTACTGTACAAGTCAATTGCTTCGGTGGGTCAATCATTTTGAGACAGCCCACAAATCAAGTGGTTGAAATTTAGCAATGTGGGTCGTCAGATTTGATCGAAAATGAGGTGTGCTTTATGGGCACTAAACGGAGATAAAGCATAGGACTTTAAAACTAGGGTTATTGAATATGGGTCAGTATTGAGATGGGTTCTAATGAGAAGTAGAACTTGTTTATTAAGGCACGCGAGTGCAAATCACAAAGCAGAGAAGAGAGAATGGATCAGATCGTAAAGCAGAGACAGAGAGAAGAGAGACTTTTTTAAAACGTCGGATGATATAAATGTAAACGACGCAAATTATAAACGTTAAAGTTTACCCAAAAAAAACTAAAATGAGGAGTTTTTTTTAAGCTCCAAATTTAAGCTTATCATAAAGCTATATTTTAGCTTTCAAAAAATTTATTTTTATTTAAAAGGTGCTTTTAAATTTTGCAACCAAATACTTATTTTTTTAAAAAATAGCTTTTGCGGTAGAAAAAAAATACTTTTTTACCCTCCAAAAGCTCAACCAAACAGGTGCTAAATATGTTTTGGATGACTGCTATGTAACACGTAGCATAGACCTTATTACGTATCTCGGATCGTTTGTAAAATGGTTAAAAACGAAAAAAATGTGGAATACCTAATTTCGGTTCCATCTCAGCTTCCGAAGCAGTTTTTGAGGTTAAAGTGAACTATAATTACCCGCAACCTTCACAGAAAGTGATCATCGACACATGGTTAATGTCTTTCTATATTTTTCTCAAAACATAAGCACTCTTAAGGGTCCAAGGATCTATATGCTTACGAATGATATGAGCAACTGTCGGAAACCTTAATCTTTATATATAATATTCATATCAGATTTCTCCATCACAAGACCGATATGGGTCCGGTCCACATTAATTAGGATTCATTTTTTACGCGAACTTCGACCTATTGATTTAGATCATTTATTGGACAACTTTATTATTTTTATCAAGATCAAATGACCTAACTTATCTGATAAGTTATTAAAAAACAAAAATTTTTATTAAATATTGTCCAACTTTATGAGAAATGACAAAATTGTCCAACATTCTCCCCACTGACAAGTATTAATTGCATTTTTGACTAGTTTAAAAACATTTTAAAAACTCGGTTAAGTCATATTATTAAATTAGTCGACTAGGTTTTAAAATAAAACATTTGATCCAAAGATAACAAAAGTTCATCATTCAGTCTTGCAAGGCTTTCAAATCCAAAAAGTATCAAATGCATATGTCATGTGTGACATAGATCTAATACAATCATGCATACCTAATATCTTACTTAACATGAATGGGAAAATGAAGTGTGGCAAACTAGGATGATACCTTTATAATCTAAATTATATCATCTTCATTTGTAGGTCTCAATTTTTCTAACTTTATACTAAATTGCATATGTTAAATTGCAGTAGAGAAATCATGTTCAACATTAGAGAAATTTTGTTTCCTCTCACTAAATGTTAAACTGCATTAGAGAAAATGCTGAATGCTAAACTACATTAGAAACCTTTATTAGATTAAAAACTTATATCTCCTTATATCATGTTAAACTTCATGGATATTCGTCTAAAATTGTATACGTCTAAATGACATAGGCATAAGGTCAATTTATATATATGCCCAATGACCTTTAAATGCTTAAGATCGATACAAATCTTAAGACTTTCATACGTATTTTGATAATGTACGATAACACGTATTATTGAGGATAAACGATGATCATCTCTATTAATAAACCACCATATTGTCATAATACATCAAATGTATAAATGTACATGGAGCAAACATAATGATCCCTTAACTAACAGTGTCTAAGGATTTCAAAACACTCATACTGTATACTTGTATTTCAAACACAAGTGGGTGAAGTCCTTTAGTTAAAGTATCGACTAACTTTTCCTTAGTCTTTAAATGCTCCAAATCTTAATGTCACAATTTCGTATAAACTCCTTTATAATCAAATAATTGACCTCGAAATGTTAAGACCTTGTGATATTCTTATTTGTTATTAAATAACACAACAGCAAGATTATCACAGTACAATTGAATGGGTCTAGCCACTGAATCAATTACAGACAACTCAAAAATTAAGTTTTTGAGCTAAACCGTCTATAAAGTAGCCCCATAGTATGCACACTACATGCATAGTCGAAGAAGTTACTCGTGTTTACTTGACACACTTCTACGATATTGTACCATCTACAAACTTAAAATTGTAACCTTAAGTATACTTTTAATCATCCGGACATGTGACTAAAATCTGAATTTGAATTTCCTACGAGGTTTAGTCTGTTGACTTTGCTATATGTCAATATATAATTCTTAGTTTCGTTTAGTATCTCAATACTTACTAGACTGCATTCCAATGGTCTACATCTGGATTAACCAGATACTGACCAAACAGTCAAATAGTTAATGCAATGTTTCGCCTAGTACATAGCCAAGCATACATCAGGATATCAATTGTACTAGTATATAGAACATTCCTCATAATCTCTCTCTTTACTTTATTATTTAGATACTATGCCAAATATTATCTCTAACTATGAGAGATAGGTGCTATAACAAGTTTATTGTTAATCATATTAAACATTTGTAACACATATACTCAATGTATGCATTCTATGAGAAGCCTAATGAGTGTTAAGATCTATCCCGATAAATCTAAATAACTAAGATAGAATATGTTACACCAAGGTCTTTCATGTCAAAGTTCTTGACCAAAAGTTACTTAACCTCATACAACATGGTTAAGTAATTTGACGCAAGCAATTTATCATCCACATGCAGTAATAAGAAGATAATTTTGCTCCCCCTAACCTTACAGTACAAGCATTTTTTTAATTTTGTTTTTAAAGAAGCCAAAAGAGACCAAACCTTATCAAATGTAAGGTATCACTTTTATGAGATTTGATATAAACTACAAATTGATTTGCTTGATGTGCAAAACATATCTGTTCTATTTGGATCTTGAAGTCCTTCAGGTTGTACCATACAGACCTCTTCATAAAGGTTTTTACTCAAGAAAGCAGTTTTGACAGTCATCTGATGTAACGCTATATCATCATCAGCTACAATTACCTTAATCACTCGAAATGTATCCTACGAGGATACAAGAGAAAAGGTAACATAAAGTCAATCTCTCTCCAACTGAGGGAGCACATAAACTACTGAACTTTATCCCAAAATCCTTTAGGTCTTAAAACTTCAGTTACAACTAGCAAGTTTATAGTTCCGATGCAAATCAACTAGCTCCCAGACCTTACTATGCTTCATGGCTTGCATCTCGTCATTCATTTACCTAACTGCATTAGATCTTGTACCCCTAGGAAACTCTATATGTATAGATATGGGTTCTTGTTCTTGTACATACACGGTACAGAGTCCTAGATCTACCAAATCTAATTGTATGAGTAGCAGGTACATAATAACCGGAGTATCCACCCTTCGGATAGAGCTCACCATCATTATAGACATTGTATCCCAGAATCTTAGTTGATTGTGATTCCACTATTCTGGTCTCACATTCTTTACAGTAAAAGTTGTACCTTAAAATGGTCGAGATATCTTACTAAATAGCAATGAGCGAAACGACCATGCAATCTTTCTTTAGAAGGATTATATTACCTCAGTAAGGCAGCCCCATACACGAATGTGTTTAAGGCTGAGTTTTGAAACTTCTAGATAATTAGGTAGAATAACCTTATTTTGAATCGACTTCTTCAAGTCCTTTAGGGTGCAGTTATTCTTTTCGGCAACATACCATTTTTCTCAGAACTACTCGGTATAGTGAATTAAAGCACTATTTCAACTGATTCCAAATATCTAACAAACAGACCTTTTAAAGTCCTGAAAAATCATGTTTGTCATAATATTCTCCTCCACGGTCAAATCTAATTATCTTGATGAATTTTCCCAGTTGGTTATCAAACTTTAGTCTTTAAGCAAGAACACATAACTATAAAGGGAATAATCATCAACAAATGTCAGAATACATTTGGGATTGCATAATGCAACTGTATAAGGTCTACCAATATCTTTATATAACAGACTCAACAAGTCAAAAGCATAAGTTGACCTCAATATCCTTATTAATCAACTTACCCCTGCAATAGTTTGCACATTTTCCTATATCATTATAATCTAAAATTGAGAAATGCTTTCCTTGATCAATTTCTTAACCCTAATTCTGGAAATGTGACTTAAACTTTTATGTCACATAATGTATGACTTTTCATTCATCAGGGTTCTTTATTTCATAACTTGTTTGGCAAGATACAAAGAAGTATATATCTAATTCAGGATAAGACATATTCTATACGAATCATATGACAAGAAAGTTGTACCATTATGTTTTGCATTAAACAACAAATGTACAACAGAAGTATTAAATACAAAACATTAACCCTCTTTGTCTAAAATTGATCAAAAGATTATATATAAAATATATCGTGTAAAACCTAAATGAACCTTACTATAGGATTCAGTACATGCATTCCCCATAAATATTACTTTTACTTCATTTTTGTAAACCATTAATTCCTCCTTTTTATTTTAGCTTTATCCTAAATATGAACCACTGCATTGTGTAAGCACCTTGATTAGATGTTCCACTATATAGTCACCAAATACTTAATTCGAATATTGCAAATTAGATTCACAAATTGATAAGCCAATGAGTTACATGATGGTCTCACTCTTTCCTTTTAAACCTCATATTACTAGTTTCTTTATGTCCCTAGGACCTTTACTAGTACTAGATTGACCAGCGTCAATAAGTAGAGAAGATTTAAACTTTCTACCTTTGAATTTAGCCGATTTCATCTTGGTCTTCCCTTAAGTTGCTTCGAGGGCTATAGGAGTAGGAAACTTGAATTTCTCCTCCTCAACAACACAATGGGTTATCAAAGCATTAAAGTCTCATTCCTCATCCAGCGAGTAATATGTCATCACCAGATTACTAAACACTAGAAGGAGTGTATTCAGAGTCTGGTGAACAATAAAGACATCATGAAGAGGAACATTTAATAACTTTAATCTACTGTGAAGATGAATCATTCTCGATATATACTCCGTTACTCCCCCTTCTCCAGTATATCTTATGGAGAATAATTCTTTCATCAAGGCACTTGTTTTAACATTAGGTGAGACTGTATACCTTTGGGAGACACTATCAAGAAACTCTTTCACTATGTTCGTGTCCGGAAGTCCACTTAGTAGATGGTCAAGTATGGATCTCTTAATGGTCATCAAATATAATTTGTTAGATTGATCTCAGGCTTCATAGACTGCTTTATGAACTCTCAAGCTCATAGATGTAGGTGGAGATGGCCTATCTATCCGTATGACCATATTAATCTCAGTTATCTCCATAATGTTCAATACCTCCACTATCCACTTCTTTGTATTGAAACCGATCAAGGTTTCAATAGTGGCACTGATTTTGTTGACCAAAAAGGTAATTTCAAGATGATAATGTTTAAATCAACACAAATGTAGAACAATAATGATACTCAAAGCCATTACACAATATCTTTACTGAAAATCCATTCACACATATTATGAAATACATGTAAGCTGAATACATAATATATACAACTAGACTTCTACATAAAAGCGATCAGAGTATAAACTATCAACTCTCGTGACACTACTATCTATGGACAAATAGATAATTCAAACAATGACTTTCCTCTTGAAGTAGGAACAAACAGCATCTCAATAAATCTGCATTGTAACTACTGTTCATGATTTAAAAACATGCCCTTGTAACCAAAGAGTTGGATGGACAATGAATGAAATGTTTGTTAGTAGCGTTAGAACAACAGTAAAGAGTGGTAAAGGACTGTTTTGCAATTCTCAGAAATCTCTTCTACAAATTTTCATTCGTTGTTGATGAATTTCTAATGACATAAATGTTGATGATTCAGGTATGAGAAGTATCATGTCCATTATGGAGGCGTCGAGGAAGAGAGAAAAGCCAACTACGCGGATATGGTAGGCATAGCTAGTCTATTTTTCTTCCCATTTTTAGCGCAATCGACCCACTTTCAGAAAATTAAATAGCAGGGCAGTATTTCAAGTTTCCTGCTCTTCAAAACCTATAGTTAAACCAGAACATTTCCTTACATAAGTACTACATTTTTTGAAGAGAACATTTTCCCATTTGAATGCAATTGGGAGAATTAAGTTTGCCGCTATATATGCCCCAAACTGCATATTTGACTAACACCAAGTTTCACTTATCTCATATATCTAATTGAAGCAATATGATGTCTCTGTTTCTGCCGGAACTGACATCAAGCAACAAGAAATTGAAAATGGAAGATGTTTTTTTTTCCGCAATTTTGTCTGTCCGTTGGACTTTTAATTATCTCGGATTATTGCTAGTTAACAGCACCCATGAAAATTAAGACCACTCTATTTGGTTTACGTCTATGATGACCTCTCTATTTGCTTCTTGAGGATATTGCTTCGTAATTTGGAATGATCTTTCGCCCAATATGATTCTATTGCTTGTATCACCCAGTTTAACGTGGGAATGATCTACTATTTTTCTTTTCAAGATGGCTTGATTGTTTATCAGGCAAAGCAGCACAGCCTAGTGGATAATTATCCTCCATGTGAATTTCAGGTGAATAAATACTATGATCTTGTAACTAGCTTTTATGAGTTTGGCTGGGGGGAGTCTTTCCACTTTGCTAACAGGTACTAAAAATGTCTTTTACATTTCTTTCCTAAGTGATAGAGCATGTTTGTTTTACAGGTTTTAGTTAAATCAGATTATGGGTTTCATTTTGTTCTTGCAGATTCAAAGGGGAGTCCCTCCAAGAGAGTATCAAACGACATGAACACTTTATTGCTTTACAACTTGGCCTTAAACCTGGACAAAAGGTTGGCTGCTTCATAGAAACTGGCAAAATAGGACCTGTCTTATTCAAATGATTTCGCTTGTCATTTATTAATATTATGCAGGTGTTGGATGTCGGATGTGGAATTGGTGGACCGCTGAGAGAAATTGCTCGGTTCAGGTTTGTCAAATATTCTCCTCGCCCTATACTAAGAACAAACATTTCGGTACCATCAGAGACCCTCTCGTTATTATGTGATAGCAGTTTTCCGTTTTCCTGCTGGTTGAATAGTTTCCTTCGAGGAATAGGGCCGTAATTAGCTATTAGATAACTTAGTGGAACATTCAAATATAGTTTTTTGTAATATTTATCCTGAGTGACACATTCGTAGTATTTGACAGTCTCTTATCAAATTCATATCATCCATGTAAAATAATGCATGGGATTACTTTTGAGTGATTTCAATTTTGATAGTTCCTAATCAAAGTTAGAAAGTTAGAAAGTAATATTATGCTTTTGGTGAGAATAAACCAGTAAGTTGATGTTAAAATATTGCTTGCTTTTATTCATGGATGAGCAATGATTTATATACAACAGAAAATTAACAACTTCCCTACTTCTCAGAACAAATGATAAGGTAGGATACTGAAAATAAAAACAAATGATGAAAATCAAATAAGGACTACATTCCTATTTTTAAGCAAGCAACCAACCAGTAGCCATGATCTTCTTCCCACGTTCTCACACATGCACAAATTGATTATTAGTCAAAATACTTTAGATTTGACTTAGGTACTCTATGGGATCTTCTTGGCTTATCAAATTTCTACTGGTTATTTGCCGCAGCTTCACCTCAGTTACGGGGTTGAACAACAATGAATATCAGATAACAAGAATGAAGGTGGACAAATATCCTTTTTATATCTATGCTTTTCCTGACCAAGTTACTCTTTCTGATTTGGTAGTAAAACTTTGTCTTGGCTCTGAAGCATATTGTTTTCCTTTGCCATCAGGAACTAAATCGCATTGCAGGGGTAGACAAGACCTGTGATTCTGTTAGGGTCGGTTCTTTTCTTATGCAACTAATTGTTTTTGCCAATTTCGCTTGTTGCTAATTTTCATTAACTTTAACACAAATGTAGAAAGACATTGGAGATGCTAACGAGTCTGTTTCATTGAACTGAACATTGTTGTTCTATCATGACTTGCAGGCTGATTTCATGAAGATGCCCTTTCCTGAAAATAGTTTCGATGCAGTATATGCTATTGAAGCTACCTGCCATGCACCCGATGCTGTAAAACAATTTATTTACGCAATTTCCCAGTTCTTGTTGTGCTATTTCTATCATCCTTAACTGTTGTGCTGTTATTACATTTCAACAGTATAGGTGCTACAGCGAAATTTATAGAGTACTGAAGCCTGGACAATGTTTTGCCGCTTATGAATGGTGCATGACTGATTCTTTTGATCCCAAGAACGAGGAACATCAAAGAATTAAGGTTACACAGATACATTAGAAGTCTTAAAACTGTCTTATGTTACTGATGCAGATAATAATTGTTTCTAATATTGTGAATGGAACTAAATCTTATGTTTGCAGGCAGAAATAGAAATTGGCGATGGCCTGCCAGACATTAGATTGACTGGACAATGCATTGAAGCACTAAAGAAAGCTGGTTTTGAGGTAAATAATGAATGCATCTTCCTCTACCCTGATCCTCCCGTATACCACATATTTTGGTTACCATGTCCTCATGTGTGATCGGCTTAAATGTGTGTATCTGAAGGTTTTATGGTCAGAGGATCTCGCTGTAAGCTCACCCTTACCATGGTACTTGCCTCTGGACGTCAAAAGTCACTTCTCCCTCAGTAGCTTCCGCGTAACTGCTCTTGGGAGACTCCTTACCAGAAGCATGGTAAATTAAGATCCTTCAGCTTCCATCTTATTCTTGTTCGGTGGTGGATGAACAAACTAATTCCTTTTGTATCAGTTGTATAAAGTTTGTATCAGTTCTGTTCGCTGATAATTTGCTTTCATGTATGATGTATAGCTTAAAGCTCTAGAGTATGTTGGACTTGCTCCAAAAGGAAGCCAAAGGGTTCAAAATTTTCTTGAGAGAGCTGGAGAGGGATTGTTTGAAGGTGGAAGGTGAGCTTCTTTATCACGAATCTCAGTTATGAGCTTCCATTTTCACTTTTGGAACCTCTAGTCAACTTGCAAAGTTTTGTTGGCCCTCCACATCCTGCTAATAATGACAATCAACTTATGTGTTCTTCAGGAGGGAGATTTTCACGCCAATGTTCTTCTTCTTGGCTCGTAAGCCACTCCCACAGAACCAGTGACCATAGTTTGCTTATGTTACTCTACAACAAAGGTGTGGTTGAAGTTATTTTCAGTTTGCTTATGTTACTCTACATTAAAGGTGTGGTTGAAGTTATTATCAGAGTTTGCTTATGTTACTCTACGTTAAAGGTGTGGTTGTAGTTTCTTTGAACCATCGGTGAATCTTTTAAGTGAAGAACTGCTTGTTGAATTTTACCTTCACGTTCCATCTTTTTATTAACCAGCCGATTTCACTAAATTTTAATTTAAAATAAGTTTCATTTTTAAATTAAAATTATAAAATATTTTAAATTTAAGTTCAA
>JANKYF010000206.1:86424-99329 GCA_029829435.1 Erythroxylum hondense
AAAAAATCTTCATTATGTTGTTATGATCTAAAAATTCCCCACAAGTATTACAAAGGAAAATGGATAATATCTTCAAATATCATAATTTCATATATATATGTTTATGTGAATGATATTTTAATAGCTAGCAATAATATTGCTCAAAATATTATATACCTCAATAATTTTTTGGATTTATATGAGCAACATGGTTTAGCTCTCTCTAAAGAAAAAGCTAAGATTTGTCATGCAATTACTTGATATGGAGATAGAAGGCAAAAGATTTAAACTTCAACCTCATATTCTCAAAAAAATCTCAAAATTTCTTGATAAGTTTATAGTAAAAAACAAGTCCAAATTTTTAGAAGTATTAAATTATGCTTCAGATTTTATTCAAAATCTAGTCGGGATAAGAAAACCTTGTCAAATGCTTTTAAAGAAAAAAAATCAAAGATTTGAATTTTCACTCTATTTGATTGAACGGGTAAAGAAGATTAAGAATTTGTGTACCGCATTGCCAAAACTTTCTTTAACGTATGATGATGATGGTTTAATTATTAAAACTGATGCTTTTGATCATATATAGAATGGAGTATTAAAGAAGATAGATTAACATAATTCTAATATTAAGATGAATGAGTCTCTTTGCAAGTATGCTTTGGGAACCTTTACATATGCTCAACAAAGATATCACATAAATGAAAAGAAATTATTAGTGGTAGTCAAAAGCTATATTTTATTATTATTTTAATTAAAATATAAAACATTATAGGGAATAAGTATCAACAGATAAAAACCACAAAGATAGACTAGAATTAGTAAAATAAAAAATAAAGAGAAATTACTCTAATAACCCATTACAATTTTGGGATAAAAGCAAAGAAGCAAACTTAGTAATGATAGATAAACAAAAATATTAGAGTTACTGCTATGAGATATAATTTAGAAGATTGAGATAATTTAGAAAATAACTTCTTTGAACTAGAAAATTTAAAGATAATTAGGCCTATAAATCCCTTCATTCTTCCCCTCTTAGAAGCCATGCAAAACTAATTAGAAATAAAGTTGGAATGGTAGTAAATTATAAGAAGTTAAATCATAAGAGGAAAACAAATCATCTTTAAATTTGATTGTAAGGGTGGATTTTGGCAGATAAAATGAATAAAGATAATATTTCATATACTACTTTGTCTACTACACAAGGTCATTACAAATGGTTAGTAATGCCTTTTGATTTAAAAAAAATGACTATAAATATTTTGTTAAGTCAAGAAGACTTCACTAAATAATAATAATCTTAGAACTGTGTGAATTGTTTTGATGAGTTTGTTAAGTGCATAGAAAAATGTAAGTGGCACAAATAATCAAATTAAGACAATACATGGTCAAACCCAGAAAATATTTAAAACTCAAGACGGATAACTTAAGACGGTCAAACTACAGAAGATCAACATAAGAAGATACAAGGTCAACATAAGTAGGTATGTTAGCCCCCGAACTTTTTTTTAAAAGTTAAGCATGACTTAGATAATTATGAGGTTTGGATAGGTGAATTTTTGGGAGTTAAATTTTTGTATTTATGTCTATGTTATTATAATTTATTTCATGGATTAGTTGAATTAAAGGTGGTAAAAATTCATAAAGGGGTATTTGGGTAGTTTACTTAAGGTTAAAAGCACTAAGGTGTTAAATGAAGGGCAAGGTGGACTTTTCTCATTTATTAAGGGTAAAATAGGAAAGGAAAGGTGTTGTCTTGTGCTTGAAAAGAAGAAAAACTTGGATTAGGAGAAAGAAGAAGTGAAATAAGAAAATAAAAAGTGAGAAAGAGGTGTTTTGGTGAAGAGGGAAAAAAATGGAGTTTTGAGCTAGGTTTCATCTTTTCTTAGTCTTAAAGAGAGAGTTTAAGGTTGCTCAAGAAGGGAAAAAGAAAGAGGAAGGGAAGAGCTTTCTTTAGAGCCAATAATCTCATAAATTGGTCAAGATTCAAGGTAAGTTTGATTTTTTATACTTTAGATATATGGAAGGGTTTTGGTTCATGAAGTTTAGGAAATACATGGGCTTAAGCAATCTAGAGTTAATTTTAGTGAATGTGCTTTATTGGTTCTTAAATTGAATTCCTATTGAATAAAAATTTTGTCATTTATGAGGGGATCAAGAGAGGCAAGAGGAGCAAGAAGAAAGACACCCTTAAGGCAACTTATTAAGTAAGGAATTAAAGGTGGGTTACATTTTTATAATTGACTAATAAGCTATTTTTTTCCAAATCAAGAAAGTTAAATGTTTTCAATTGTGATATAAATATGCATTTTGTTGCTCTTTGAATGCTTTGAAAAAGTGTAATGAGTTTAGTATGTGGATATTATGTTGATGATTTATAAAAAGAATGTGAAGATGATTTTTGAAAAGATACTATGGTTATGAATTCACTTTTCAAAATTTTGCCATTTTGGGCAATATGCTTTCAAGATGTGAAATGCATGATTATGTGGGTTTGTGGTGGTCCCCTAAGTTAAGTCAAGTACACTCTGATAAAAGACTTCTCCTACCTACCCGCTAGTAGCATGGAACTCCTTAATGAACTCCCCTAAGTTCACAACTACACAAGACTATTATGTAGAAATGTGTAGTACGTTATGTTTTTTTATCCACCCAAACCATTCCGATATACTTATGTGTTTATGATTGGTGACAAGTTTGATTAATTCATTATTCTTGATGTTATGAATTGCTTGATAAGTTGTGAATTTGAGAAATATGTGTTGCATGGATCTCAATGAGAATTTTACCATGGAAATAAATAGGTTTAGAGTTTTAGGTTTTAGGGTTTAGGGTTTAGGGAGGATTTAGAGGAGGAGTTTTTTAATGAGAGAAAATCCTCTCAACTCAATGCCTTGCAAATACCGGAAATCTTCACCGGCCACTGTTGACTGTCAGTCCACCACTTCGCCGATGACCACTCACACCACCCCACTGGCTTCGGATTCATCAGATCTACCCGCCCCTATCCAGGTTTTGGTCCAACAGTCCATGCACCAACCACCTTCAGCATCTTTCTCTACTAGATCTGCCGCCGGCGATGTCCATAGTGGTCCAAATGCAGAAATTGCCTGATCTACCCACCTCCACCGTTGGTTTTGTCCAAAACCCACCCAAAATTGGCAGATCTAAGTCCGAACGTGCTCCCACCGTCGGACTCCCTACCACCACCAGCGACCCTTCCTCCTTTCAACACACACATTTTTTCTCAGCCCTAGCTTCCTTTTCAACTCTCCCACCAACACACAATCTAGATGGGCAAGAAATTATCGTTAATGGAAGCTCATCGCCGGTTTTTGCTAAGGAGATACAGGTGCGGCACTCTACCCTCACACCGTCGGACCAGCACTTTCCTGTGGAGGTTGCCGCCCAGTCTCCGACGACCCACCATCCCTCTCTTTGGACCAGCATCGCAGGCACGGCTATGGTAGCTCCTCCACTGACAGCTGCTAAGGTTGGAGAGGTGAATGGCCAACGTCTTCGGGCAAAGGAGGGAAAGATGGAAGCATCACGTGGGCTCACTCTTGATGGGTTGTAGGAGAAGCCACCAGGCCCCTCATTTCTTGGCCCAAAAAAGGAAGTTGTTGCACTTGGACAAGGAAAGCTCCCTCAAACTCAAGCTCCTCATGGGCTCCAAGCCCACTCATCCCAAATTGGAGGACTAGGCTCACGTCCACTTAGAGGTAATTCATATAACCCTCCTATTAATTCCTATGTTGCTGCTGCGAATGTGAATAAGGCATTAGGAACATCTAAGCAGTCCAATAAAAAATCTTCAGATTTTTCATGGGTAGACAAAGTCCGGGTTTCCACTTTGCCTATTGGTTTTAACTTTTCGGCGAAACCCCATGCCAAATAGTCTGGGCCAGTGGCACTCCCAGATCAATTTATTGTTGGCAATCTTCACTAATGGATCCAATGTTTAGTCAGGTTTTTTCTGGGCATAATATGCCCTTTCTAGCTATGCAATCTCTTGCGACGAGGGCTTAGAAGACCCTTGGCCTGGAGGATGTTATTTCCACCAGTACTAGGTTTTTTCTATTTCATTTTCAGTCCAAGGAGGCATTACAGTCGGTCCTTGAGAAGGGCCCATGGTTCTTCGGCGACAAATTCATGGTTTTGCAGTAGTGACATCCTCGCTTTGTTTTCGACAAATCACGGGTGTCTCGAGTGCCGGTTTGGGTTAGACTACATGATCTACCATTTCCTTTATGGAATGAACAATGCCTCGACATATTGGCTAATCAGATTGGGCGACCCCTTAGTTGTGACCGTTACAATACTGACAGGACCCGTCTCTCCTTTGCTCGAGTCTATGTAGAATTATTCGTTGCAAACGAGCCAGTTTCTGAGCTTGAGATTGATTGTTGTCTGAGTGATGAGTTGATTCATGCTCGGGTGGAGTATGAGTGGACACCCAAGCGATGTTCTAAGTGTGGTGTCTTTGGTCATTCTTGTGCTCCCTTGCCTACCGCAACGCCTCAGGTTGTAGCCCCCACGGGTGAGGAGACACTAGACCAGCGCCTTAGCGATATGGATTCAGTTCTGAGTATTCCTGTTAGCCCCCCGTTGGTCAGGGATGTACTTTCGACTCCTTCCCCTGCGGATTTGGGATTGTCAGCTGCCCATATTGTTGCTAATAAGGAGCAGCTCACCCCACATCGGTCACCTAGTCCCTCAGAGTCAGGACCCCCTGTTTCTACTAAGTTGCGGGCTAGTCCGACTCCCACACCTAGCCCCACTCTGATTACAGATATGAGGACTATTACTAGTTCGCTGCCTGACACTTTGAGTTCGACTCGCACTCCTAACCCAGCCCCGATTCCATAGACGAGGACCACTCCTAGTCCGATGCCCTGTGTTCTGAGTTTTGATGGGTGTTGTTTCTGCTCTCCTCCCTCGATTCCTTCATCTGATGCTACTCGATTCTTTACTCGGTGTATCCCAATGAATTTGGTTCCGCCACTGGAGTGACCAGTTTCTGATGAGTAGATACAGATTGCTTTATTTATTCTCCATCTCAGAGGATAAGGCCCCAGGATCGGATGGATACACCTCTTTCTTTTATGAGAGGTGCTAGGATATTATCGAAGCAGACTTTCAAGTAGCAGTGCGGTATGTCTTTTCTACCTCGGCTATGCCTCGTTGGGTCAATTCTACTAGGATCACCTTGGTTCCCAAGGTGGAGAGTCCGCAGACACTGAGCGACTTTCGACCGATCTCTTGCTGCAATGTCCTTTATAAGTGTGTCTCTAAGGTCATTGTCAATCAGTTTAAAGTCATCCTGCCGGAGGTGATTGGGACAGCTCAGATGGCTTTTCTCCCAGGGTGACAGATTGCTGATGCTATTTTTTTGACCCAGGAGCTGATGCACGATTATCACCTTGATCGCTCACCACCACGATGTGCTCTCAAGGTAGATATTCGTAAGGCATTTGATAATGTCAGCTGGGAGTTTATATTGCTGGGATTACAGACCATTGGAGTTCCCGACACAATGTTAAGATGGATTGAGGTATGTCTTAGATCTGCCCAATTCTCGGTAGCACTTAATGGCTCTCTTCATGTGTATTTTCCTGCCACGCGAGGGGTGAGACAGGGAGACCCCCTCTCTCCTTATCTGTTTGTATCGACGATGGAGTGGTTAGATGAGATATTGAGAGAGGCGTCAGCAACTCTAGCTTTTCGCTACCATTAGCGGTGTGGACCGACTTCCCTCACTCATCTTTGTTTTATGGACGATTTGATGATCTTTAGTCGAGCATACTCAGCTTCACTTGGGATCATCCGGCAGGTTTTGACAGATTTCGAGAGGGTCTTAGGATTGGACATGAGCTCGGATAAGAGCCGAGTCTACTTCTCAGGGATCCCCAAGGAGGAGGATTCCTCCTTATAGAGCATACTTGGGCTTCAGATTGGTTCCCTGCCGATCCATTACTTGGGAGTCCCTCTTATCACTACATGCCTGAGGCATGCCGATTGTCTTCCTTTGGTGGAGAGGATTCTTTCCCGGATTCGTCTGTTGACCTTAGCATCTCTCACCTACGCCGGTCAGCTACAGCTTATTCGATCTGTGTTGTTCTCTATGCAGGTCTACTTGTCAGGTATGTTCCTCCTGCCTGCTAGTATTACCCACCATATTGAGAGTATTCTGTCAGCTTTCCTCTGGAGAGGTACTTCACTGTCCCACACTGGGGCTAAAGTGGCATGGGAGGCAGTTTGTCTTCCGAGACAGGAGGGAGGACTTGGAGTTAAGAGGGTCAGAGACTGGAATAGGGCTGCCACGCTTAACTATGTGTGGCGACTATTCACCAACCACTCTTCTACATGGTCCATGTGGGTGCATGCAGTGTTGCTGCGAGGTAGATCTTTTTGTCATATCCAGGTCCCGTCGAGCTCTTCCTGGGTTTGATGGAAGATTTTATTGAGCCGAGAGTGGTGCCGAGGCCTTATAGTAGCTTGTATTGGTGATGGGCGAGATACTTCCCTTTGGCAAGTTTATTGGTTACTGGATCTGGGACCTTTATGTGATCGATTCTCCTTCCGTGATCTCTCCACCACTGGGCTCTCTTGGGATGATAGGGTCTCGGAGATTATTCATGATGGGGAGTGGGTTTTTCTTGTGGGGAGCAGTGAGCTACAGCAGATCTGGGACTCAGTCCGCATTCGTCCACAGGTTCAGCTTTATGATAGTTGGGTTTAGAAAGGTCACCCATCCGGAGTCTTCTCTGTTGACTCGGCTTGGAACCTTCTCCGAACTTGACATTCAGTGGGCCCGATCTATCATTTGTTGTGGTTCCTAGGGCACATTCCATGACACTCTTTCATCCTATGGTTGGCATCAGTCTTCGGACTATGGAGAGGCTCCAGTTTTTCAGCGTCTTGGCTTCTTCGACTTATGTACTTTATGGCTCTTCTATGGAGACACACGACCACCTCTTCTTCCATTGCCGATTCTCTATCGTAGTTTGGGGCTCTGTCTTGACGAAGACCCAAACTACTTGGCCCTCGATATCTTGGGCTCCTCTTCTTTAGTGGGGCATCTACTCATCTCCGTCGGCGCAAGGATTATCGACATCCGCTCTCACGGTTAGTAATCTCAACCATTGTCTACTTTCTTTGGTATGAGAGGAATAACCGCATCTTCAATAGGCGACACCGTTCCACCCAAGAGATTATTAAGGACATCACTGATCTTATCCGTTCTCGACTTCTTGGCCTTGAGACTCGTCTTCAGATACCTGTCCTTCAGCGACATATTTGGAGGCTTTCCATATAGTTGATTTGTTTTGTATTGAGAGCCGTCTATGGCTTTTTATTTTGTTTTGAGAACCGCCTATGGGTTTTATTTTGTTCTGAGAGCCGTCTGTGGCTTATTTCTTATATTTTGCGAGCCGCCTGTGGCTTTTGTTTTGTTTTGAGTACTACCTATGGCTATTTGTTTTACTCTGTATATAGTTCTCTTTCTTGTACGAACCCTCCTTTTATTAATATATCATGTTAGTGTTCACAACCCTTCCACCACCGCAGCCACCTCCATCCAGACCACCACAGACGATGGTGCCACCACCAGACCAGTCGCCAGACTCCTCTCCGGTGACCATCTTCCTTCAACACACACATCATTCCACTCGAAATCTTCCGATCTACACACGCCACCACTTTGTTTTTCCATCGGATCACTTCCGATCACCCAAAAATCCACCGAAAATCCCCACCTTCCATCTTCTTCCCCCATTGCCTCTTCACCTGGAAATTTCACAGCCCACACCAGCCCACACACGATGCTTACCCATCGGAGGAGGAGGTGCTCGCATTTGCGTCATCGAAGGTGTCGCCATCACCGCGGAATCTCGCCGGATCTCCTCGTCGGTGCTGCCAAATGGGATGCTGCCTTCCCCATCCGACCACCTAGCACCGTCGGACGCCCTCCTTGCTTCGTCGGAGACACCATGCCCACCAGATCTAGTGTTGTCGTCGATGACTCTTGCTTCACCGAACGTCCTCGCGCGACCTCCTCATCTGGCGCTTCCACCACCGAAGACCACCTCGTCAGCAACAACTGGGTCTTCGACAGTGCCTAGGGTGGAGGCTCCCCCCCAGCCATCAACTCCAGCTCATCGGCGTTCCATCACTGATGGCAAGGTAGCAGTACGTCTAGCCATGGGAGACGACGGTCACCCCTTTGGAGCACCGAAGGGGAGTAAGAGGACTTTTGGCTTCACCTACACATGGGCCTCCTCTTGATGGGATTAAGGAAGGGTCCATACACCAAGACCCATCAGCCATTGATGGGTTGAAGGGGTAGCCCACAACTCTAGGCCCAGCAGCACCTGGAGGAGATACTGGGTCGAAGCCCACACTGCACCTTCAACAGACTAGCCAAACAGCCCATGGTGGAGGTAATTACCGAACTGCCCTTTTGAGAAATTATTTAAATGCCCCTACTGTTAGCTTGCATGCTCAAACTAGGAAAAACACAGGGAAAAAATCCTCTGACTTCTCCTGGGCTGAGAAAGTCAGTTTCATGGATCCCAATATTGGATTTCGTTTCCCGATTATGGCTAAAAAGCCATTGGTGGACATGCTTGATATACCAGATGATCGTGTTGATGCTAGTTTGCACCAGTGGACTTGTTGTTTGGTAGGATTTTTTTCGGGGCATAACATGCCCTTTCCTGCCATGCGAACACTTACTACACGAGCTTGGTGAACCCTAGGCCTCAAGGATGTCATCTCCACGGGCACCAGGTTCTTTTTCTTTCGTTTCCAGTCTGAGGCAGCTACACAGACTATCCTCGAGCAGGGCCCATATATTTTTTGCAGAAAAGCCATCGTTCTTCAATAGTGGCACCTGCATTTTGAGTATGATAAATCCCAAGTGTCCCGTGTACCTGTTTGAGTCCGATTATATGGGCTACCATTCCCTCTCTAGAATGAGTGCAGTCTCAGCCTCATCGGCCAACAGATCGGGCAGTCTCTTCTCTGCGACCGACACACCTATGCTTGCGCCTGTCTCTCTTTTGCTAGGTTCTGTGTGGAGTTTTCTGCCGACTCAGAGCCTATCCGCGAGATTACCATTTGCTGCAAATTGAGTGCTGAGCCGATTCGCATTTGGACACCTAAGTGTTGCTCCACGTGTCATGTTTTTGGACACTCATGCGCCCCTCCACCTGCTACGGCACCTTCAGTCCCCCATCCCGCACCCAAGCTTCCAGTTGCCCCTACATCACCTGTAGCTCCCCCGGTGACTAGGGAGGTGATACAGGCCCCTGTGGCTCCCCAGCCTGTAGCTACGCCCCTGATTTCGGTAGCACCTCAGGTTGTTGACCCAGTCCCGTGTACAGCTTCTCCTATAGCTTCCCTCGTGGCTCGGGATCTGATACAGACCCCTATTCAAGATGGTTCAGGGTCCTCCGCTGCTTCAGACACTGTGAATACGATTCGGATTACTCCACCTCCATGTAGACTGAAGACTGTGCACTTTACTTCTCCTGAGTTGAGAGTTAGCCCGTGTCAGCTGCCTAGTCCAGCGGCTTCTTCAAAGATGTGGTCCACCCCTAGTAAGATGCCCTGCCTTCTTAGTTCAGAGGCCTCTATTCCTAGTAGTAGCCATGGGTCTCGATTCAGTGGCATCTTCGGAGATTTTTCTCCTGGTGACTCGCCCATTCCTATTTAGGGGTTGCCAACCGATAGAGTGAGTGAGGGGACCCACCCCTCTCCTTGATTTCTGCTTATTTTTTATTATATTCCATTTCCTATGATAGGAAGTTGGAATATTAGGGGCCTTAATGGTCCCCATACTCAGCGAGCGGTTAGTAATTGGATTCGACATCATGATCTTGGATTGGTTGGTCTCTTAGAGACCAAGGTAGTTTCTCCCTCCTTAGAGGGTGTAGTTTCGGCTACTTGTCGCGAATGGGATTATCTGAGTAATGTGATGGATCAGGTAGCATGTCGCGCTCTGGTATGTTGGGACCCCAGTTTGTTTGAGTTACGAAGTTCGGTGTCTACTCTTCATGTCATTAGTTGTGAGGTGACTCGACGGCAAGAGGGTTCCGTTTTTGATCTTATAGTAGTCTATGGCTCCACGGACCCGAGCGTTAGACGTGAGCTTTGGGATTTTCTCCACGGTCAGGTTCATTGATTTCTTTCTATGCCTTGGTTGGTGTTGGGTGATTTTAATGCCATTATGAGTCATTCAGATAGAGTCGGCGGAGATATCAGGTGGTATCAACATATGGATGAGTTTGTGGAGTGCTTATATGATGCTGAGTTGATTCGACTTCCTTACCGAGGTTTGCATTATACTTGGCATAATGGTCGGAAGGGCCCGGATTCCATTCTTAGGCGGTTGGATTGAAGTTTTGGTAACTCCGCATGGTTCACCTCCTGGCCTAGTACTTTTACAAAGGTCCTGCCGCGTGATATCTCTGACCACAGCTCTTTAGTGGTTTAGTTTGTTCACTTTCGGGATAATAACCATATTTCCAGCAGAGTTAGGGAGGCACGAACCCAGTAGGCCTCCGCTCAGGCAGCTCTTGATGCTTCCCTGCTCTCGCCAAATCTAGGTATTGCTGAGCGTGACCTTGCTAGACAGTACTACCGATTGATACAGGATGAGGAGTCCTTTTACAGACAGCGATCTATGATTCAATGGCTTGCTCTGGGGGACCAGAACACTAGATTTTTCTACAGATCCTTGATCCATCGCCAGGTCAGAGGCCGGGTACATGGGTTGCTTGATGGGACTGGTACTTTTATCACAAATCAGGGAGCCCTGGGACAGATGGTGGTGGATTATTTTCAGGGCATTCTCTGCTCTCCCCTAGCTTCCTTCAGCTGATGCTGCTCATTTCTTCACTCACCGCATTCCTAAGGATATGATTCCTCCATTAGAGAGCCTAGTTTTGAATGAGGAGATACAGACTGCATTATTCTCCATCCTGGAGGATAAGGCTCCAGGACCTGATGGGTACACCTCTTTCTTCTATAAGAGGTGATGGAATATCATAGGAGCAGACATTCGAGCAGCAGTGCGGTATTTCTTTACTACCTTGACTATGCCTCGCTGTGTCAATTCTACTAGGATTACCTTGGTTCCCAAGGTGGAGAGTCCGCAAACACTGAGCGACTTTCGATCGATCTCTTGCTGCAATGTCCTCTATAAGTGTATCTCAAAGGTTATTGCAAATCAGTTTAAAGTTGTTCTACCAGAGGTGATTAGGAGACAGATGACTTTTGTCCCGAGGAGGCAGATTGTCGACGCTATTTTTCTGACTCAGGAGTTGATGTATGACTATCACCTTGTTCGCTCCCCACCACGATGTGCTCTCAAGGTTGATATTCATAAGGCTTTTGATACTGTCAGTTGGTAGTTTATTTTACTGGGATTGAGGACCATCGGAGTGCCCGATAACATGATCAGATGGATTGAGGTATGTCTTAGATCTGCCCATTTCTCAGTATCACTTAATGGATCCCTTCATGGTTATTTTGCTGCCACACGAGGGGTACGATAGGGGGACCCCTTTCTCCTTATCTGTTTGTACTGGCGATGGAGGAGTTAGATGGGATACTGCGCGAGGCGACAACATCTCTGGGTTATAGCTATCATTGGCGGTGTAGGCAGATTTCCCTCACTCATCTCTGTTTTGCAGATGATTTGATGATTTTCAGTCAAGCAGATTAAGCTTCTCTTGCTATCATCCGATAGGCTCTGAAAGTTTTTGTGAGGGTTTCTGGGTTGGCCATGAACTCAGATAAGAGTCAAGTGTTCTTTTCAGGGATCCCCGAGATGGAGGTTTCCTCTTTACAGGGCGCTCTTGGGATTCAGATTGGTTCCCTCCTGATCTGTTACTTGGGTGTTCCTCTTATCACTACACGGTTAAGACATGCAGATTGTCTTCCTTTGGTTGAGAGGATACTTTCCTAGATTCGGCTGTAGACTTCAGCCTCTCTTACCTATATGGGTCGGCTGTAGCTGATTAGCTCTGTACTCTTCTCCATACAGGTCTACTGATCTGGTATGTTTATTCTGCCTGCTAGCATCACCCGCTGCATTGAGAGTATTCTGTCAGCTTTTCTCTGGAGGGGTACTTCATTGTCACACATTGGGCCTAAGGTGGCATAGGAGTCAGTCTATCGTCCGAGGCAGGAGAGTGGACTTGGAGTTAAGACGGTCAGAGACTGGAATAGGGTTGTATGTGTGGCGACTATTCACAGACAGATCTTCGACCTGGACCATGTAGGCATATGCAGTGTTACTATAGGGTCGTTCCTTTTGGCATATCCGAATCCTGTTGAGCTCCTCTTGGGTTTGGTGGAAGATTTTATTGAGCCAAGAGTGGTGCAGAGGCCTTATCGTAGCTTGTATTGGAGATGGGAGAGACACTTCGCTTTGGCAAGATTATTGGTTACCAGACTAGGGCCCTTTACGCGACCGATTCTCCTTCCATGACCTCTCTACTACTGGGCTCTCTTGGGATGCTAGGGTCTCGAAGATCATTCACGATGGGGAGTGGGTCTTTCCGAAGGGGAGCAGTGAGCTATAACAGATCTGGGACTTAGTCCACATTCGACCACAGATTCAGCTTTCCAATAGTTGGGTTTGGAAAGGTCACTCCTTAGGAGTCTTCTCTGTCGACTCTGCCTGGAATCTTCTCCGAACCTGACATTCAGTGGATCCAATTCACCATTTACTGTAGTTCCTAGGGCACATTCCACGAAACTCTTTCATCCTCTGGTTGGCATCACAGGCACGTCTTTGGATCATGGATAGGCTCCAGTTTTTTGGCTGATCTCGGCTTATCTTTCAATCCTAAGATTGATCCTTGGAAACCGGTCAAATAAATTTGTACCAAGGATTGCAGTACAGGATGCAACCTCGG
>JANKYF010000208.1:144627-159667 GCA_029829435.1 Erythroxylum hondense
ATGTGTATTTGTTAAAGCATAAAGATGAAGCATTTCATATGTTTAAAGTTTATAAGATGGAAGTTGAAAACCAAAAGGGAACGAAAATAAAAGTTCTAAGAAGTGATAGAGGTGGTGAGTATTTTCCTCAAGAGTTCGTAAATTTTTGTGAGGAAAATGGAATCATACATCAAACAAGTGCTCCATATACACCCCAACAAAATGGTTTGGCGGAAAGAAAGAATCGAATTTTGGTTGACATGCTTAATGCAATGTTAGTAAATTCGGGTTTGCCAACGAATTTATGGGGAGAGGCCTTGTTAACAGCTTGTCACATTCATAATAGAATTCCCTCAAAGAAATTTAAAGTTTCTCCATATGAAGTATGGAAGAAAAGAAAGCCAAATCTAAGTTATCTTAGAGTTTGGGGATGCCTAGCATACTATAGAGTTCCGGATCCGAAAAGGACTAAATTGGGGCCTAGAGCACTCAAAGGTGTCTTTATTGGATATGCAGAAAATTCTAAGGCATATAGGATATTAGACCTAGATTCCAATGTAATTGTAGAGTCAAGAGATGTTGAGTTTGTTGAAAACAAGTTTCATAATAAGTCAAGCTCAAATCAAGACTCCACTAATGAGCATTTGGTTGAACCACAAGTTAAAAAACATTCTAAACCAAGATCTAGCATTGAACATGATTCAAGTCCTTCAACCGAAGTTAGAAGGAGTCAACGTGCGAGAAAAGAAAAGGACTTACATCCGGATTTTATATCCTCACAATCTATTGTCTTCTTAGTTGAAGGGAATAGGACAACGGTACTAAATAAGATACCAATTGTTTTACATGTTGAGGATGATCCAAAGAACTATAAGGAAGCAATGCAATCAAGAGATGCATCGTTTTGGAAGGAAGCAATTAATGATGAAATGGACTCTTTATTATCAAATAATACTTGGGTCATCACTGATTTGCCTCCTAGTTCAAAGGCTATTGGATGTAAGTGGGTGTTTAGAAGGAAATATAATACAGATGGTTCAATACAAACATTCAAAGCTAGATTGGTTGCTAAAGGTTTTAGGCAAAAAGAGGGAATAGATTACTTTGATACTTATGCACCAGTTGCAAGGATAACATCCATTAGGGTACTATTAGCTTTAGCTTCTATTTATAATTTGTATATACATCAAATGGATGTTAAAACTGCATTTTTAAATGGTGACTTGGATGAAGAAGTGTATATGGAGCAACCGGAGGGTTTTGTTCTACCGGGTAATGAAAACAAAGTGTGTAAGTTAATAAGGTCTTTGTATGGATTAAAACAAGCACCTAAGCAATGGCATGAGAAATTTGATTCCATTATCTTAAAAAATGGTTTCAAGCATAATAGTGCCGATAAGTGTATATATTCTAAGTTTACACAAGAATATGGTGTCATCATATGTTTATATGTGGACGATATGTTGATTATTGGCACTAATATGTTGGGTGTGAATGAAACAAAGAAGTATCTAACCTCACAATTCAAAATGAAAGACTTAAATGAGGTAGATACTATCTTGGGAATTAAGGTATCTAAACATAGTGGGGGTTTTGCTCTTTTCCAATCTCATTATATTGGAAACGTGTTGAACAAATTCAAACACTTGGATATCAAAGAAGCAAATACTCCATATGATGCCTCATGCAAAGTAACCGAAAATACAGGTAGAGCGGTGGCTGAATTAGAATATGCTAGTGCTATTGGTAGTCTAATGTATGCTACACATTGCACTAGACCAGAGATTGGCTTCGCAGTTTGTAATCTATCAAGGTACACTAGTAATCTTAGTGTGGAACATTGGAAGGAAATTAGGAGAGTACTTGGGTACTTAAAGAAAACTATAAACTGCGGATTGTTTTATAACAAGCTTCCAGCCATGTTGGAAGGTTACACGAAGGCTAGTTGGATAACTAGTATGAGTGATAACAAGTCAATATCAGGTTGGGTGTTAATCTTGGGAGGAGGTGCAGTTTCTTAGGCATCAAAGAAACAAATTTGTATAACGCATTCAATAATGGAATCCGAATTTATAGCATTAGGGGCTGCGGGTAAGGAAGCGGACTGACTGAGAAATTTATTATTGGATATCAAGTTGTGGCCACAACCAATGCCGGCCATATCCTCACACTATGACAGCCAAGCAACTATGTCTAGAGCATATAGTAAAATTTATAATGGAAATCTAAACATATAAGCCTTCGATATGAATATGTAAGACAATTGATTTTAGATGGTATTGTTGCCATCGTATATGTCAAATCCTGTGATAACCTAGTGGATCCATTCACAAAGGGTCTCTCGAGAGATTTGATAAAGAGCCCATCAATAGGTTTAAGATTGAGACATATAAATTAAATTTGCTTGTAATAGAAACCTAACTTTTCCTAGCACGTCGCTAATCAAAACTTCAATGGGTAACAACAAGTTATAAGTAAGGGACTAAGCACTAAGTACTAAGTTTGATCCTAAAAGAGTCAAACAATTAGTTCTAGAGGAGGGTGAGTGTTAAGCACTCTTAATGAAGAGTTAAGAGGGAATAAATTCTTAAGTCTTCACCTATATGAACATGAAAGTGGTGCCGCTTCAACAAGGAATAGATCTTGTAAATGTTCATGAATTCTAGGAGGTAGCACAAGGCCATAAACTGCGGTTATTAAATGAACTTCTAAGAAGAATGAAGGTTTCATGTGTATAGCATTTCCGGTTCTAACACTTAGGAATCTAGGTTCAAAGCTTCCATGCCACCTAAATTTCGTTAGAACTTTGAAGTGCTTATACTAATAAGAGGTTCAAATCAAAAGATACCTTTTAAATGCATGAAATGTCTTTAATCTTGCATTACAAACTAAGTGGGGGATTATTGGAAAATAGTTTGAAATGCAAGGAATGGAATGAAGAAGTGTAAATGAAAAGACGTGTCTTTTCAATTCAAATGCCATGAATGGTCATATATTTTTCCAAGAGGTGTCATGAACAATCATGTATATTATGAATGAATGGTCACATGTTTTCCTAAGAGGTGTCATGAACAATCATGTACATTATGAATGGGTGTCTTTCAGTCTATATAAGGCTGATTTAACATCCAATTCATGGTTAATACATAATCAAATCTTTTCTTCTTCATTTTATCATATTCATTCTTAATTGAATTTCATCTTTGGTTCTCTATTAATTTTGCTGTCTTAGAGAACATTAGGCTTGTTGTATCCTAACAGAAAATTTGTCAAAACCCTGCAGCAACTAGTAGGGGCAAATATTTCCTTAAAGATAGTGATTTTTCATGCCTCAAGACATATGATTAGTTCTCGCCAAATGGTTAAATCCTTTAGCACCGTTGATGCACTTGACATTGAAGACGTCGAAGACTTTATAATTGTATCATCAAACATGTCTCAGACTCACCCAGGAACGTTCGCCGGAGTCTTTTGTCATTGACGTTGAGTTTGCCTCTTCAAAACGCAGCGTTTACTTCTTATACTCTTTCCCATAAGACAATGACACCTTGTAGCCGAAGCTCATGTTAAAGAGTCGTCAGCGACAATGGCCGCAACTTTAAACATGGCGTGAAATCTTCCAAGGGGTCAAGGAATCTAGAGACTTAGCATTGAAGAAAGTTGACGATTGCAAATAAGAAAGCGGACAGTGCCGATTAGATGATGAACTCTGAAGAGGATGCCCAAGGTCTCGCAGGACAGTAACTCTGAAGAGGAATTTGTAGTTCCAGATGGTGTTCCTGTTGCTGACAAGGCCAATACAGCTCCGGAGCTTTGTGGATGAATCGATCCACTCAACTACTTATGTTTGCGTCCGACGCAGGATAGTAGAAGCCAATTTAAGTTTTGCGCTGAGATCAGATTTTCTCGATTCCATGGTCAGGTTCTCTGTCTGTTCTTTCCCAGCAAATAACGGTTCTCATTTGATCAAGAAATAAGAAAAGAAAGATCGACGGTTATGAGAGTGCCAATCTAGATTGTAAGGTTAACGACGAAGCACGATGGTCATCATTTTCTTAAGACGATGATCGACGGAGATCCTCTACCTATCTTGCTACCATTGGAAGCTTATGAGGAAAGATTCTTAAATGATTAATTTTATTATTTGAACAATCAGGCAGGCTTGGACATTTGAAAGGCTACATTGAACCACAAAACTTCTATAGAACCAGGTCAAATTCCAAGGCATAAGCCTGTGTTAGATACAAGAGACTTGTTAAAAGGAAGGTATCATGTTTACATTGTGACATCAAAAGCCTCTCTTCTAGATTCATTGGATGGTTTTGCACAGGAACCTGGAACCATTGCAGTTTTATGTCTTCTTGTCCTGGTAGTTTTCTTCTTCTTAGACAGTTTCTTCTCTAAATTTTTCACTCTCCCTGTAAGATTGGAAATGACACTCATATGCTCTTTGCCTGCCTCAATTAACTTCTCCACCATCTCTCTCAGTTTCGCATTCTCTTCGATAAGTTTCCAGTCATTTTCCATCCTCATGTCCTGTTCATTTGCAGACAAATTGCTAGCCGTAGACGATTTGGGTAATAGCTCTGATGCCACTACATCGAGTTCCTCAGATGCTGGAGCAAATTGTGGACCAGTAACAGGATCTTCGTGTGTCTCAGGCCCTTTCATTTGATCTGAATTGCATTTCTCCTCTGGGCCTGTCGACTCTTCATTTACATCCTGTACTTTGAGTTGGCATTCGTTGTGCTCATGTTTTTCTTGAGTTGGCATAATTTGGATGAAACCTTCAGTCGTCAGGCTGTGATCTATCTCTTCCGGTAGATCATCGTGGCCATGGTTCTGCAGTTGATTGTCCACATTCTCCATCCCTTGAGGTCCTGACTCTACACCATTCTCATCAACAGTGTGATCTATCTCTTCCTGTACATCATAGTCGCCATGGTTCTGCAGTTGAGTAACCACATCCTCCAATCCTTCAAATCCTGACACTACACCACTCTCATTAACAGTATCGAGTTCCTTAACTTCAACCTGTTGAGCGTCTGAATCAAGAACCGATCCGTTTGAATCTATGGAGCTATCATTCTCCTTTGGAGGTCCGACTCTTAATTCCTCATCCAAAATTGGCACTTCTTTTACTTCTGATTGCTCCACTGACTCATCTACTTCTGAGTGCTCCATTGACTCATCTAGAATTGGTGTTTCCTTTAGGGACAAAGACGGGTCTCTACCATTACCCTCCTGCATTTCAGACGTCTTACATTTCTTAGGTTCCTCCTCGTCAAGTACTAAATGCAATTCCGCTTGAACATTCATTTGATTGGAATTTTCAGCAATTTCCATACCTGCAAACTCATTCCCTTCATCTCCTTTTGGTTCGCCACCTGCCTCAAAATCATTCTTCTCCGATGGCAGTTCTTCTACATGTTCAACTTCAGATTTCCTCTGCTCCTTGTCAGACATGATGATCGATTTCCGAAGCTCCTCATCCTTATTCTCGCATATTGTCGTCGGTGTCGCAGTTGTTTCATGATCTCCACAAGGAGCAACGGAAGGACCTTCTGGAAACCTATCTTTGGCCATCTCAAATCTTTTTGTCACCACATCAAGCTTCTCCTGCAAGGTTACTAATTCTCTAGCCAAGGATTTCCTTATATCCCTGAGACTTGGATGCAAGCCCTGTTAAACAAATATTTCAAGGTTAAAAATCAAGTATAAGACATCCTGCGATTTCAAGCATATTCACAGCTATGAAGCTACGCCAACCTGTTCTGAAATGAATCAGATGTGTACACTAGCATTTGAAAAATTATGCATCTTTCAAAAAAACCAAAAAATAATCTTCTAAAATAACAAAGTGTAGAACAATACAAGGAGTTCCACTGGATTCATAAGGGACAATATTCTCAATGCAGTTCCATCAAATGAGGAAGGATGCGTACCTGAACTGTGTCCAACTTTAGCAGAAGACTCATTAGCATTTCTCCAATAATCATCCTTTGCTTATCATCCTTTATCAGAGGAGAAGACTCTAAAGCGTGAATCTGATTCCTGAGCTCAACCATCTTTTCCTTGACTTTTGCTAACTCCCTCAACTTCTTCACAGGCTCCCATCTCCTGACTTCATACGCCCGAAAAGCGGACTGAATAATGATACCTGCCTCTTCAAGTGATAAGTTTTTCTTCTCAACTTTAATCTCAGGTTTAGCTGAGCCATCTGTATTTGTTGCTCCCAATTTCTCCTCACGGGTCGATTTTACAACATTATTCAATCCTTCATTTTCTACCCATCTCAGATTTTGCCATTTGTCAAGTCCCCGCCCAAGTATGACCAGGACTCAGTGCTGCGATTAAGGCCAACGTGTAAGGGAATAATGATATTTAACATTATGGATGCATTTAGCGTATGTATTTGAATAATGCTCTACCACCTGTTGTTGAAATTTTATATATTAAACGAAAGTGATTTTATTGTTCAATAGCTTTCTACATATTAAAATTGATATTTGAATGATAAAATGATATTAACCAGTGTTTTAAAAATCGGATTAGAAGTTAAATCGGTAAGACAAGAGATTTAAGGTTTAAAAGGATCAATGGTGGTCATAAAATTAAAGAATTTAAAATGTGATCGAAAGAAATTATCTTTATATATTGAAAATTTTGAACTTTAATTAAAAAAATTGTTCAACAAAATTTAATTAATTAATTTTAATTGATAAAAACTTATTAATTTAAGAAAACTAATCGATTAATTAATTATCTTATTTTTCTTATCTTTTAAGTCAAGTTATGATAATCAAATTCTTGTTGAAGCTGACTATAAAAGATTGAATTAGCTTTATTCCCAGATAGCTACCGCCACACCACAACCTCCACACATCTTCTGCTCAAAAAAATTGGCGTTATTTCTTTATACAGTCTGGCATTTGACACATCCACATCCTTTGTCCCAGTGAAATGGGGAATTCACATCACCTGTAGTTGTGAAGAGAAAAAGAAAGTCAGCATAACATTTAGATATAACTAAGCACATCAAAGCTATATGTACATAAACACAAGGTCGGTCCCGCCTGAACCCGACCTAACCAATGTAAGAAGTCAGACATGCAATTCCACTAGGCCAAAATATCTACAGGTTTACAAAATTGTAAACGCTGGACCATAGGCTAAAGGGGTACTCTAAATTTTAGTATCAACTTTGTGGCAACTAAACTCCGTTCAAGTCCTGTAACTTTTTGCTTGTTTTTCCTTCTTGCTCTGTTTCCGATCTTCAATGTTCTGAAAAAGCTTTCCACTTCTTTCAGCTAAGACTATAAGATTTAGTCAGCAATGATCATTCCTATGGCTAGAAGCTGAAGAAAAACTACTCTAATCAAATGTTGACTTAAGAAAAGGGAAAAAAGAAGAAGAGAACTTTGAGAAGCTAAAAAATGTAGCTGAAAATTGTATGCTTAGATACCCCAAATTATAACCTTATTGATTTTAAAATCACGTCAGACATTTTTTTTTTATCAAATTTTACTTTGATATGATCTCAATCTGTAAAACAAAACATTTTGTTAGCCCAAAATTTATTGATTCACTCTTGATTATTATTCAAATTGCTTCTCCATTTAAAATTTTATATTTAGATCAATGCTCAATTCTTTTTCCACTCAAATGATGTCTTTCAACTTTATCCTGCAAAAATAATTTAAATAATAAGTTTTAACCGTATTAAGATAGATTATGAAAGACTCTAAATGCTAAAAGTAAGGCATAATTATGACACATCAAATTCTCCTATACCTAATACTTGTTTATCCCTAAGCAAATGAAAGATTAATAAAACAAGATAGGCAAATAGGTTTTACCAAACCAATTCTCCCTAGATTAAACTATGCATAGTCCTTAAGACTTAGAAAAAAAAGTTAAGCATCGTCTCGCATCAAGTTGATTTTCACAAAAAAAAAATGAATGTAGACAATTAAGGATAATCAAAATTAGAAGTATGCACAAAGCCTTGGTAAATTTTCTTACGATATTCACACAAAAACTTGTACGTACACCAAAATTCTCTTACCATAAACTTATGAAGGTATAAATCAAAAGGAATTTTATTAAAATGGGGATAGGGTTAAAGTTTGGTCATGGAAAAATTATAAGCTAAAACCACACATATTCAATATGTCACAACCCGGTACCACATCGGGTGCATGACAACCGCCGCATACTCGGTGTTGGATCTTGAATTTTCTGAATTTCTTATAAATTTCTTAAATAGTTATTTATGTTTGTATGTTGGTTTAATTTTTTATTTTAGAATTGGGCCATTAATTAGAAATTTGAGGGAAGAATTAGAAATTGTAATTAGAATGAAGGGTTAGGTTTAAGTTAGAATTAAGTTAGCTTAAGTGGTGGTTAGAGCCATATAAGACAAAATAAGGTCAAATTGGGAAAGGCCATGTTAGTGGGGGGCAAAATGGGAAGAAAAGGAATAAGTGGTGTCTTAAATTTGAAGAAGAGAAGAAGAGTGTCGTGGAAGCCATAGAGAGGAAGAGAGAAAACGTGAGGGAGAGAAGAAAAGAGAAGAAAAATCGAAAAAAAGCTAGGAAAAAGGGAGGAAAATTTCATGGGAAGAAGAAGAATCAAGCTTTCCAAGGTAAGTTCATCATCTTCTTCATGCTTTAGTTAAGAAATGGGTTGTGGTTTTGTGAATGAGAAGTTGTAGAGAGAGAAAGGGATTTGTGTTGGGAATGCTTGGAGGAAGAAGAAGATGGTGAGATCCATAGGTTTTTTGGGTTTCTAAGCTAGGTGTTGAGTTTTCTAACCTATATGAACTATGGGTAGGTTCAATTGGAGCTTGATTAGGGTTAATTTCATTTTGTTGAGATTATGGAAATTTGGAGAATTTCCAATTGAATTGGAATTAAATGAGAATGTTGGTTGTGTTAGGGAATCAAAGATAACCTACCCAAGAGCAAGAGGAAGGACACCATTGAAGTTGGATTTTCCAAGAGTACAAGGTGGGTAATTTATTTATAGTTGTTGTGTGATATGAGCAAAATGCCTTGTTTGTGTATTGTGTGCTAAATGGCTTGCTTTGAAATGTTGTGATGTGGAAAATGCATTATGATGTGTTTTATGGCATGTTATGCATTGAAATATGTATGACTTTTTGATATAATTGAGTTGAGTATGATCTTGCTATGCCATTGGATTGTGTCGTGGCATTTTGTATAAAGAAATGTATGAGAATATGAACGATTGATTTAAGCATGAAAATTGATTGTGTGTGGGCGAGAGAGGAACCGTTTCGTAGTCACGTGCACGTTGACATAAAGCTTTCTCCCGGCTGCCCACTTGTGGCCTAAGAGATCCGAAAATGGACTCATTTCGTTCACGGTGTAAACTTCAGTTTCGTCGTTTTGTTTTACGGAACCCTCGAGCCATTTGATTGTGCATTTGCATTTTGATGTGTTAAGCTATGCTTTGAATTGAATTACATCCAATATGTGAGGATGTTATGAATTGTGAAATGTGAATTGAATTGTCAATGTTGAACTTGCATTGTGAAGTGTATGCTTATGTGAATGCTTATATATATATATATGTTTGACTGTGTGGGTCATCGCCAATGGCTATAAATATTTTAGCCGCTGAGCTGTGTAGCTCAACCCAACATTTTCCCCCCTCCTCAGGTGTAGATCGAGAAGAGCAGTGAATCCTTGCAAGGCAATTGGATCATTCTGAGAGAGTTAGCTTTTGTACTAAGTTAGTAGTTAGACTTTTGGATAGCTTTAGTAGCATATTGACCATTGAGCATCAAATGCATTTTGTAACTTATGTTGAAACTTTGATGAAATGTCGATATGTAATTAAAGCTATGTATATGGTCTTCTTGAACTTTTTAGTTTATCCTCTTAGTTTTCCAACGCTATAAAGTTTGTAAATTTTGGATATCGGAGTTGAGAGTTATGAGCTTTATAAGTGATGATGCTGTATGGGAGGTATGAACATGATAGCTATGGTGAATGTTGAGAGTATGTGTATTTTATGAGTTATTTGAGTTGAGATTTGGGAGTTTAATGCATTTAAATTGGTAATTGAATGTTTGTGGAGTGTTATTACACTTGAAGGGTTGAATTTGGGGAGATTATGAGTGTATATGGTGTTAGGATGGATGTTGGAAGCATTGGAGAGGCTTGGGAAGGAGTTTTGGATCACCCATGTCCGTTTAACGGACATTAGGTCCATTTAATGGACCTCCTCAGGTGAAAAAGGACCTCAACCCAGTGTATGTCCGTTAAACGGACATGGATGTCCATTTAACGGACGTTCTCGGATGAAAAATGGCTTTTTAGCCAGTGTATATCCGTTTAACAGACATCCTCGAGTTAGCTACAGTAAATCACGATTTTGACAACTTTATAGGCCGAATCTCACTTTGAGATCTTCATAGAAGTTGTAGATCTCGCTGTTTTTTTTCCAATGGTTTTAAAACAAAATTAATCCAAAATTTATAGAAGAAGTTATGGCAATCGCGCCAAGACATGTTCAGTTGGAATAAGGGCATAAAGATATTGGATTCTCTTGACCATAACTCCTTCGTCTGACCCCCAAATTGAGTGATTCTTAAAGCATTGGATTTCTAACACGTTTTTCTACCGCTTCCATAAAAACTGGTAGCTTTTGGCTTTGAACTCGAAAGGATTGATTCAAAGCAAGTGAGGGTTCGTTGAAATAACCCTACAAGGAAACCCGCTTACACTTTTTGATTCCGAATCGGATAGTTGGGCTTAGGGAACGGGGTCCAACAACTTGATTGGGCTTCAAGAACAGGGTCCAACACATAAAGGCTCAATTCCTCACATAGGCTCAAATGAAAATCCATTATGCTTCTATATATTACCTCATTGTTCAAGTGTCAAGTTTTGAATAAGCTTATGCAACCAACTACTTTCATCACTCCACATGGTTCTCTCTCCACTAAAGTAGCCTAATTTGAGTTCACATAAGCATTTAATCTCATTCCAATTAGCCTGATAGAATCTCATGGCAACACATTTGTCACAAAGATTCAAATGTAAGGGAAATGACACTCTTAATACTAACATCCTAACGTGCATCCTAAATGACATGCAAAAAATGCAAACATAAATGAAAAGAATACCTCCCAACACTTGAACACATTGTCCTTAATGTGAAAAGAAGAACACCCAAAACCAAAAAACAACATAATGAAAAGCAAAACACAAAGCACAAGAAAAATAATAGAAGAGATTAAGGGTAAGATGGGCTCATAGTGGTGGGGTCGATAGAGGTGGCGTGATTTTACCTCTCGTCCTTTGGTCCTCCAATATGCTAGATGCATAATAAATCTTCAAGTAACCTCAAAATATATTACTGAGGACCTAAACAACAAGAGAATGAAGGGCAAAAAAAGTTAAACCAAACTAACTATCATCAAATCAAAGCAAAACCACACTAACATAAAGACAAACTAATGAAAGACCAACATGCTAAGTTAAGGTCATTAGCTTGACCATTCCATATACAATCATGAAAGAGTGAGTGAAATGAAAGAAAGTACTTTCCTTACTTGTGAGAATGGCCCTCCAAAGTATAGCTTGCACCTATTTCCATTAACATTAAAAGTTTCACCCTTTTTATTTTCCAACTCCAAAGCTCCATAGGGAAACACTTGAATAACCTTGAATGGGACACTTCATCTTGACTTGAGCTTTCTAAAAAATAACTGAAGCTGTGAATTGAACAAAAGCACTAAGTCCACACTCTTAAATTCCTTCTTCTTGATGTGGCCATCATGCCACTTCTTAGCCCTTTCCCTGTACAACTTAGCGTTTTCATGTGCATCATACCTTAGCTCCTCTAATTCATCAAGTTATAACAATCTCTTGTCATCCGCTAGCTTCCAATCCATGTTCAGTTTTCTAATTGTTGAATAGACTCTATACTCCAACTCTAATGGTAAATGGCAAGCCTTGCCATACATAAGTCGATATGGTGTTGTACCTATGGGAGTTTTGAAAGTTGTCATGTAAGCCCACAATGTATCATCCAGCTTCAAAGCTCAATCTTATCTTGAAGTGTCTTCCCTAAAATCTTCTTCAACTCTCTATTCACCACCTCTATTTGGCCACTCATTTGCAGGTGGTAAGAGGTTTCCACTCTATGATGAACATTACATCTTATCAAAAGAGCCTCAAAGGGTTTGTTGCAAAAGTGACTCCCTTCATCACTTACAATAGCTCTAGGCACCCCAAATCTAGTAAGGATCTTCTTGATGAACTGTTGCACCAACTTGCCATCATTTGTTGGAGTAGTTATTGCTTCGACCCACCTAGATACATAATCAACGTATCTTAACGTAATACAAAATCTTAGGCATCCTTGAACAAGTTTGGCCAGTGGAATCCACACTTCAAAATGCGAACATCCGTTTTGTTCGCTCCATAATGTCTGACATAAACTAAACTATGACAATGAGTCAAGACTTCAGGCATTTCATCTTCAGGGATACACATACCAATCAAACTATCAGTACAAAATTTATATAACATAGGTTCATCCTAAATATAGTGAGAACACTGAAATAAAAAACACTTCCTTTTTTGATGTGAGATAATAGGGGGAAGAATGCCATCTGAGAGATAATTGGAAATATCTACAAACCAAAGAAGAAAAGGATTTTCTATTATCATTAAAGCCTCATTAGGAAAACGCTCTTCAATTTCCTCTTCTTCTTCATTTTGTACCCCTTCAAGTCTTGATAGGTGGTCTGCTACAACATTTTCTTATCCTTAATCTCAAAGTTGAATTCTTGGAGCAGAAGTACCCATCGAATAAGCCTAGCCTTGGCATCCTTCTTTGCAAAGAGATAAAATATGTTGGCACCAGGGTCTCACTACCTATTTCGGGGCTCTGATTTTCGCCAAAAAATTTTCATGCTTTGGAATTTTTTTTCAGTGTCAGCATTGGCAGGTTCATCGCGGATGAAGTTCCAAGCTCTAACACTCGTACCTTTCGGGAAAGGTTCGTTGCGGCGTACTTTGAGCCTCGCCGTAGCGAAACCCTTGAACAGAACCCAGACACCCAACCTCAAAAACTACTATTCAACTCATACCAGTCTTTCAACACAACCATTATAACAAAGAAATTAACTATGAACATATACAAACAAAACTTTTTCAATTCATCATTTCATTTCTAAAGCAAAAGAATTTGAAAAACTTTATTTACATAACAAAAGCTACACTGTTGGCTTATTACAGAATACAAAATGTACTTGATACAATTGAATGCTTATGCTTAATATGATTTTAAATACCCAAAAGTTTTTGAACTAACTTAATTACAAAAGTCTTTATTCTTGGTGTTTGCCAAACTTTGCAAGGATTAATGCTGATTTCATTTTTCTGCACTTGCGGAGTGGAAGGGAAAGGGTGAGCTGCGAAGCTCAATGGCTTATACATTTATAGCTATTGGCAACGAGCCACACAATCAAACATGCATATACTTCATATATTCATATACATTTATATCTCATTGGGCTAGCAATTCAATCATTCACAATTCAAATTCACAACTCATAGTTCAACATATCATCAAATAGAACATGTCAAGTGTAATTAATCATCAAAACATAAGACTCAATCTTGCATTATAACTTGACAAATCAAAATGCAAATGCACAAACAAATGGCTCGAGAGTTCCGTGAAACAAAACAGAGAAACCGAAGTTTACTGCGTGATCGAAACAATTCAACTTTTTGGATCTTGTGTGCCACAAGCGGACAGCCTGGAGAAAGCTTTATGTCGATGTGCATGTGACTAACGAAACGTTCCTCTCTTGCCCAAACACAATCAAATTTATGCTCAATTCATTTCCATACATTTTTCATATTCTCATGCTTCTTTCCATTTCATCATATTATCATATTTTCATGCTTTTTCTTCTTTTCATTCAATTCAAAATGTCATAAACTTTTTCAAGGTATAACATGGTCAAAATTCATCATGCATTTTCAAATCTTCACCATAATTCAAATTCACGCAATTTAAGCATAAAAACACAAGTAGGAATTTACCCATCACACAACAACTATAAACATATTACCCACCTATTTCCTTGCAAAAATCCAAGTCAAGTTTACCTTTCTTCTTGCTCTTGGATTGTCATCTCATTCAAATCACTACAGAAAACGTTATACCCAAAATATCGAAACATAGTCAGTAAAACAACACCAGTTCATACCATTTCAACTGATTCTCTCACTTTCGTTCAATCAATCTTTTTCAAATAAGTTCAGAATACTACCAATTTTGGTGGAGAAGTAGAAAAATGTCTTATGAATCTAATGGTTCAAGAATCAAGTCATTTGGAGGCCAGACGAAGAAGTTATAGCTAAAACACTATCGGATATTCATCAGCCTCTCAAAACTTCAAAGTTGCACGACAACGATTTTTGCTCTCGAACCTCCAAAGTCGCTGTCGTGCTTTTACACGACGGTGCTTTTTGGCTAACCCTCAATGTCACCCTTGTGCTTTTGCATGATGGTGCTTTTGCCCTAAAATCATAAAAGTACGACGTTGCTTTTCCACTTCTTCTTCTTCATAGACATCCCAACTTCTAAACTCCATAACTTTTGATCCATAACTCCAAAATTTTCAAACTTTATATCAATGGAAAGCTAATAGAAATATCTAAAACTTTCATGAAGAAAATTTTATAAAAATCTCTCTAGATAAGTACAAGATTTAGATCGAAAATCCAACTCTCCACTGTTCATTCTCAGAAAATTTTCAGACTTCCACTTTCCAAAATCCCACACTTCAATTTTTATTCTAGTCATTTCCACTCCATTTCTTTCAACTCATTCACCATAAATTTCATAGTACCCTTAAATATACAAGTTTATTCAAAAATCCCAAAATCATCAAAAACCAATATCAATTATTCACTCTTCATATTCTACATTTTACATTCTCTGCACTTTCTTAACTCTCTTCCTCTAACTATCATTTACACAATCTTTCTCACTTCAGACCATC
>JANKYF010000209.1:25474-39475 GCA_029829435.1 Erythroxylum hondense
CTGACCTGCGTGGTTCTAGACGTGGTGCCCTGATGTCGGGCCCCACGGTGGGCGCCAATTGGTTCTGCCGGATTCTGACGAGGCAGGACGCTGCCGTTTGGATCCATGGGATTGATGGCTTTTCGTGGAGCTTTTGTGATAGGGTTCCTGCAAAACAAAAAAGACACGTCGGGAGTTGTTTCCCGATAAACCCCTTCGACGCTCAAGTTAGGTTTTTGGTGAAGGTAGGTCTGTTGTGATCAGAGAAAACTAGGGTTGTGATTACCTACCTTTATCATGATGAAATCATATCTTATATATGAGATGAGTGCTAGGGTTAACTCTTTACGTAGACTTCTACTTCTGCATGGAAGGTTTTCTCCTGCCAATGGGTCATGGATGTGCGGGCCAGGCTTGGATTAACCAATGGGTGTGATGCCCATCTTTGAGAGATAGACCGATCGACCCGTGGACTATTGTGATTGAGTTCAGACCCAATTCGACCGACCCGACCATGTCATTTGAATTTTCCAACCGCTGCCTTAGGGTTCTGATTCATAATAGAACTAACATGGTTTAGGGAGTATAGATTAAAGAGGTGTGTTTGGATTTCGATAATTAAATTAGTTTTAAATAAATATCGGTTTATATTGTACACCGAACTTTATGGTTTGATTAGACCTTAACAAGTGAAAAAAACGAATGGTTGATTGGAACATGTACATCTGTTGCCTGTGCAAGACATAGATCGTTGATTTTATTACATAATTAAATAACAAACATCCCGGAATTAGGGATGATAAGCCGATTTTAATCCAATCAAAAGCAATAAAGAAAATTTTTAATTAAAAGAAGTTAAATTTAAAGTTTAAATGTTCGAATTTATTAAATTTTAATCTTTTTTTCTTCGCTTCACTTTCTCTTTTCTCTGTATTTCTTTGCCTCCGATGGACTCAAAAACATGTTTCTATCCCACGAAAATATTGCTTCAACATCCCATGTATGCATAGAACTATCTTTAAACCTTTAAATATTTTCTTTGATTAGTTTGATCTTTAGGCTAATTGGTAAAGCATTAATTTTAAGTTATATGATTTTTCTTCTTAGACAATGGAAAGTATACACACACACACATTACATGCATATGAAGATGGCTCTCATCTTTAAACATTTTTTCATATTTCACAATTCCTTAATCTTTTCATGTATACATTTGTTAAAAACTGAAATTATATCTTCTTTGAAGTAGATATATTGACTACACTATTGTTGATGATGTGAGACCCAAGGATACTAAAGTTGTTAAGAACTTGTTGGAAGTACGTGATGGATTTTGTGACTATTAATTTTCATCATAAGTTAGAACCTTCAAGTATGATTTTACTCTTTTAGTGATACATGTAGCTTTTGAGATCAAGGCCTAAGTACGTGATGGATTTTGTGACTATTAATTTTCATCATAAGTTAGAACCTTCAAGTATGATTTTACTCTTTTTAATGATACATGTAGCTTTTGAGATCAAGGCCTAAGGACCTAGCTTGTGCTAGTAAAAAGTGAAGTTTTTTTTCTTTATCAGGGAATGATATTAAATTTTTTTTCTTAATGATTTGTGTTTTTATCAACGGCTTACATTCATAATTTGAAGCATGCTTTTAGAAATATTGTTATAATTGTGAACGTCTATTGGTGCCAGAATAAGTTCAACATTTTATAGCATAGAGATGTTGAATATAATACTTTATTCTTCTAATAATTAAAGTCCAACTTCTTCAAGTAGTTTGTAGGCATGTAAGTGGTACAAAATTTAGGCAACACAATTCATTCACGTAGACCACATGGTTACAAACTTCTTTTCTTTTTGTTATTTTTATAACTTTGTCAAATTTTACACATGATGAACAAATTAATTCATATTGATTTAAATAGTTCTTTAGATATTCTCTTTGGAGGTTAGGAAGAGCAAGTACATGTGTCTCAACATAGCACTTGTCATTTACCTTATCTTTAAATATTTTTAGCATTTCACAATATATAGTGACAATCGAATTATGACAATTAATCTTCATTAAAAGTTGGAATTTTTTAGGAGAGTTATGCTCTTTCAGATGATCATATATAAGCTTTAGTTAGGGATTAAGCAAGCTTTGTTTCTTTCTTTAGTAATGACATTGAACTGTGTTTTCCAATGTGCTTGTGTTTTTAGAAACGACTTATATTAATGGTTCGGGGCATGCATCCAGAAATTTTGTTGTGATCATGGATGCTTAAAAGTTCTATTTCTCTTCAAGAACTTCGAATCAAATGGTATGTTTGATATCAGCTTGACATCCACAAATGGTCAAATCTATGGCCATCTTCAGTAAAAATGCAACCTTGTCTTAAATTGTAGGTCGTAGAGTATAATGGATTCAGAACCTCTACAGTTTTAACCGATGATGATTAGAAGATGTGAAACCTAAGGTTAAAGTTTAGCAAAATTTCTATTATGCCACAGTTGCTTCAAACTGAGTTGCTCATCAGAAAGTAACTTGGTTAGCAACTACTATTTTTTTCATAATTTAATCACAAGTAGAAAAACTTGATGCGAAACAAACAAGTCAACATATGAAATTTATTAACACTACGTATGATGACTCACAATTTCTTCATCGCTAACATACTCACTTTCATATTCATCTTCACTCCAAGTGTTGGTGTAAGACTTTCCTTTTCTCCTTTTAAGAGTATTAGCACATTCCACTTGAACATGCTGGGAACTATAACAATCATGACATTATATCTTATTTTCACCTTTTTAAGTTTTTGCTTGTTGTTTGAAGTTATAACTTGGTGAACTCCCACTATTTTACTTTAACTCAAATCTATCTTTCTTCACCTTCTTTAACCACTTTTAGAAATTTCTTGTTAGCACCACCAGATCTTCATTTTCATCAAAATCATCGCACAAATCATGCACAGATTTAGCAACTTTGGCTTATAGCACTAATCCTTCATTCTTCTCACACTTGTCTCTTAACAGGTTCATCTCGAAGTTTATGAGAATTCCAATTATCTTATCCAAAGATAACTCATTAATATTATGAGCTTCTTCAATAACTACAATCTTTGGTATGAATCTAGGAGGCAACAATCTCAAAGTTTTCTTGATAAGTTTCAAATTTGAGTACCTCTTACCAAGTTGATGTGCTTGAATGGTGATATCACGCAGCCGCTCATGAAAATCTCTAATAGTTTCACTTTCCTCCATCTTAAGCTCTTTAAGTCTAGTAGCCAACATTTGAAGTTTTGATGCTCTCATCGATTGTGATCCTTCATGTATAGTTTGTAATGTATCCCAAACTTCTTTTATTGATTCACATGTTGATATAAAACTGAAACGTCCTTCATTTCAACACAAAAAATTGCATGTAGTGATAGAGAGTTACCAAGCACTCCATCTTCTCCAACCTTTGTCCATTCAGATGGATCTTTAGGTATCGCTTCATTCTTTTCATCAGTAGTCCTAGAATGGGTCTAACCTTTCAATACAAAATTTCAAGATTTAGTCCCTTGTGCTTCAATAAACGCTTTTATTCTTGATTTCAAAGCAAGATAGTTAGAACCATCAAGTAAAGGTGACCTAATGATTGACATCCCTTCTTTAATAGCCATGAGTGTGGAACACTAATCTATACAAACTTGATACACCAAGTTTTGATTAGGAAAACCAAGCTCTGATAACAATTGATAAACCCAAAGGTTGAAGTTTCACAAAATTCCTATTATATCGCAGTTGCTTTAAACTGAAACTAACAGTTGCTTATCAGAAAGCAATTGGGATAGCAACTGCAATTTTTCTAGAATTTAATAATAAGTAGAAAAACTTAATGCGTAATAAATAAATCAACACATGAAATTTGTTAACGTAGTTTGGCACATATGACCTATATCTATGGGGCCTTCATCCAAATTAATTAACTTTTACCAAAGTATAAAAGTCTTACACAAGGATATTACGGAGCCGACATCACTCACCTTTTGACGTTATGTACCAGTACTCACACCCTTGAAAGTTATCTCACACAATAGCACGACTACCTCATGCTAACCTCAATAGAGGATTTTGAAACAACAAACAATAACAAAGATGAAAATATCTCAAGTGATTAAATCAAGAATAACATTAAAAAAAGACATTTGAGTCAAAGAAACACTCCCCTATATGTGCAATCCATTAAACCATAATCTTGAGAAGTCGTCAAAAATCTGCTTTGAACCTTTTTAATTGATCACCGAAGAAACCTTCGCACAACAACCACAAAAATCATCAATCGAGCATGCAATTAATCACGGAAGCACACCAAAAACACTGCTGCAAATATTGATGAATGGATTACTTATTATTCACCAACAAAAATTCTACTTCCTTTATTAGCAATTGATCAACGAAAGTCTATACACATAATAACAAAAATCAAGGATATATGACACACCATGGATTGCATTCAAGGAAAAAATTTATTGTGTACTTTTTAATCTCTCACTAAAAGCCTCACAACACACATCAGTCTAAAATTCGATGGATGGATTTCATTTGATAGACTCCTTATCAAACAAAAGTCTGCTACCAAACATATAAGTTATCTTTGCAATACCTCTTAAAATGTAGCAGCATAAATCAACAATGGAACAAGTAATTGATCATCAAAGCACATAAAACGTAGCTGCCAAAAATCAGTAATCCTTCGATAAAGCTCCTACATGTTTATGTCAATTAAAACATGTTTATCCCCTATAAATCCTATCTTCTCTAGGATTCTATCTCATTTAGGATTCCTTCCACACCATCTAAACTTCCAAAAATACTACATAATCTAATATAGTGGAATCCTATACCAAGTTAACTTTTTATCACAAAAGATACACCAAATATATCAAAATACAAATAATGCCCAAATTAAGATATCTTAAAAAAGGATGACAAGTGTTGAGCAAGACAAAGAAAACAATCCTATTTTGAGAAGACTTTGGGTTGACACCATTTAAAATCACTTTAAGTATAGAGTAAAGAACAAATGGCACCCTCCTCACTTTATTAGAAGCATGATACTAAATAGAAAAAGTAATTCCTACAAGGGAAAGACAAATGGGATGCAACGTCAGATTTGGAGTTATGGAAAGATTTACCTAGTAGTTCGTTCTTATAATAGTACTCTCCTAATCCTAGGTATAATTATTAGAAATTTCACAGGTTGAGTGCTAGAATAATAGGTAGTTTTCTATTAGCTGAAGATCATCCTACATACAGTGAACTTGAAGATCTGCCTTAAGAATAATCCCTTAAGAAATATTATTTGGATTTAACATTTAATCTCCAATTTAGTTGGCAGTTGTTACATTAGTTTGTTTCGACATTGACTTATTGATTTTACCTAACTGTCTATTATGTTTGAGTAGGGGAGATCTAGTTTTTTTTTGTTCAATTTTCATCCAAAGAATATGTAATCAGAGGTGTGTTAGTGTATCCTTGAACATGCACTGTGATCTTGTCAACCTATTGCTAGTTGTGGATGTAACTTTGTGGAATGTGAATCACAAGTTGTCATTTGTGTTGCTAAGTTGATAATTCTTCTTTTCTGAAACTTACAAATATAGGATTGGTTGTAACTTACTTAGGGAAGTATATAGTTGCATTAGATAGTGATGCTTGGGGTTTTGGTGGGTGTGGAAGTATCCATTCTTTTCACTCTCACTTTTCTCTTTAAGTCTTCCAATCTAAAAACATTGTCGTCTTCGTATCCTTTACGTATTATGTGCTTCACTTTTCGATATTGATAACATAATGCAACTTATAACATGACCTTACTATCCATGCACTTGACTTTGCTTTGTTTCTTTTTGTTTACCTCACTTAATTATTTTTTAATCTACTTCATAAATTGAATAGTGATTCAAATTTTTTATTTTAGTTCTGAAAGGTAAAGACCATGTGGGAGGATCATCTAAACATCATGGAGATCTTAATTGGATATAGATGTATCATTCCTATATAAATGTAATCTCTTATCATATTAGTTGTGATTTAGATAAATCATATAAGATATAGTCCTATTTAGATAGGGATGTCATCTTATTGGATAACATGATATAATCTGATTAGGATAAGATATGATCTAGCTAATTAAGTTCAGTTAGGATTCTGACTTAGCTATCAAGCCAAAGGTGCCCATAAATAGCTCATTTGAGCCTTCCTCTACACATGAGATAGAGAGTGTGGCCACAATGCCAAAAAGTGAGGAAAAAATAGAGAGAGGGAAAAGAGGGTTAGATTATCATCCTTATTTGATTATTTTGGGATTGGTTTGAGGGTTTGTTGATTGTGATATCTATTTTGGTTTCAATATTGAAACTTTATGAGACAAATTGTTGATGAAGAGGGTGGTAAGAGATCAATTTTTCTTATAAATCATTGTTGAGTTTACTGGATTTATTCATCGATTTACTGCATGGTTTTTTCCCTCAAAATTGGAGGATTGTCACTTTAAATCTTAGTGTCTGTTTCATCATTATTTTCTTATTCTTATATTGTTTTGTTGCTGCAATGTGAAGATTTATTTCTTGTCATTAATATTTGGTAGATTTTTTAGAGAGTTGTGTATTTGTCTCCCAACAAGTGGCATCAGATTCATCGTAATAGAAGGTGGAAACAATTCTATGGTCCAATTAACATCATTAAATTACTTGATATGGAAGCCTATAACAGAGCACCTTTTATATTGCAAGGATCTCTTTGATCCTATTGATGTAGAAAAATGTGTGAAGATGGTGTTTCTTCAAAACTTGAAAAGAATCAGATAGAGAATGGGAAAAGATGAAGTGGACAACTCTAGGAACTATCAAACAATAGATTGATATTAACATATTTAACCATGTGTCTCAAGAAACAAATCCTTTTAAGCTATGGAAGAAGCTAGAAGGTCTATATAAAAGGAGGACTGCTAATTGCAAGGCCTCTTTGATTAAGAGGCATGTGAATTTGAAGTTGAAGGCTAGGAAATCAGTTTCGAAGCATCTAAGTGATTTCCAAAACATAATTAACAAACTTAAAACAATAAAGATCATTATTAATGATGAGCTCCAAGCTCTATTCCAATTAAGTTTGTTACTAGATAATTGGAAAACTGGTGGTGAAAATTAGCAACTCAACTCCTAAAGGTATGTTCTCTTTGGATGCAATCGAAAAGAGTATGTTTAATGAAGAAATCAAAAGAAAGGAGATTGGAATTGATAACGTGTAGGCTTTCGTGATAGAAAGTAAGGGAAGGAACAAAAGTAAGGCCCACAAAGCTTATGGCATGTCTAAGAATAGTTCAAAGTCCAGAGATGACAAAGACGTAAATACGTGTCACTATTACGATAAGCTAGGACACGTTAAGAAGTTATGATATAAGTGGAAGAGGGATCAAAAAAGGAAAGGTCATCAAAATGATGATGATGGTAGGAATACAGTTGCAACTACTTCAAGCACAGATGATGAGGTGTTAACAGTTTATATAACTAGTGAATGACTCCTTTGTCGACAATTATGGTTCTGAATGGCTGATTGATATAGGAGCATCCTATCATTATGTTCTAAAGAAGGAGCACTTTTCAAGCCACAAGAGCATAGATTTCAAGAGCGTAAAAATGGAAAACCAAAGTTTTGCCAAAATAGTTAGTATTATTGATATATGAGTTCATACAAACCTCATATGTTTACTAACCTTGAGAGATGTATGACACATCCCTGATTTAAGGTTGAATCTTTTTATTGGCGAATGTGTTAGATCAAGAAGGATTTAAACACACTTTCAGGGATAGGAAATGGAAACTTTCCAAAGGCACAATGATGGTTTCTTGAGGAGAGTTATGTTGCTCACTGTATAAGACACACTTAAAGGTGTGTGGTGGTGAAGAATACACAGCAAAAGAGGAAACTTCACCAAATCTGTGGCATTGACAATTGAGGCACATGAGTGAGAAGGGATTAAAGTTGCTAGTTGAAAAATCACTTAATCCTAGCGATCATTGTTTGGCTAGAAAGCAACATAAAGTCTCTTTCAAGAGAAGATCTACAAGGAAGTTGGAGTTATTGGAGTTGGTATTTAGATGTCTGTGGTTCTATTGAGGAGGAGTCACTAGGTCCTATCATCATCGCTTTTATGTAATGTTATTTGAAAAGTTATGCATTGGTCTAGAAGTTAGAACTTTCAATTATGATTTTACTCTTTTTAGTGATGCTTGCAACTTTTGAGATCAAGGCTTAAGGAGCTTGTGCTAGTAAAAAATAAGGTTTGTTTATTTATCAGGAAATGATATTAAGTTTTGTTTCTTAATGGTTTGAGTTTTTATTAGTGACTTACATTAATAATTTGAAGCACGCTTTTATAAATATTGTTATAATTGTGAATGTTTATTTTTGCCAATATGCAAGTGTTAAATTCAACATTTTATAGCATAGAGATGTTGTATATAACACTTTATTCTTCTAATAATTAAAGTCGAGCTTATTCAAGTAGTTTATAGGTATGTAATTCGTCAAGAATTTAGGCAACACAATTCATTCGCGTTGACCACATTGTTATGATATTTTATTTTTGACATTATATGTATTTTGATATCTTTGGTATATCTTTTTTTATGAGAAGTTGGCTTGATATAGGATTCCACTATCTTGGAATATGTAGTATTTTTAGAATTTAAGATCGTGTGGAAGGAAGGAATCCTAAATGAGATACAATCCTAAAGAAGGTAGGATTTGTTGGAGATAAAAATACAGTAAATCTATCATGAGATAGAATTTTAAATAAGGTAGGATTTGTTAGAGATAAACAGGTAATACATATATCAATTTTTAAAGCTACGTTTTTTGTGTGCTTCCATGATTAATTACATGTTCTTATGATGATTTTTATGGCTTATGTGCATGGGTTTCTTTGGTGATCAATTAAAAGGTTCACAACAGATTTTTTATGGACAACTTCCCAAGATTATGGTTTAATATATAGGGGAGTATTTATTTGACTCAAGTATCTTATTGTTTATGTTAGTCTTGATTAATCACTTAAGACATTTTTATTTTTGTTGTCATTCGTTGTTTCAAAATCTTTTAGAGGTTAGCATGAGGTGGTCATACTATTAGGTGTGAGATAACTTTCAGGGGTTTGAGTACGAGTGGATAATGCTAAGGAGTGATTGGTTTCGACTTCGTTATAGCCTTGTGTAAGACTTTTGTACTTTAGTGAAAATTGATTAATTTCAGAGATGGCCCATAGACTTAGGTTGTATGTGCCAAGCTACGTTAATAAATTTCATGTGTTAATTTATTTGCTACGCATTAAGTTTTTCTACTTGTGATTAAATTATTAAAAAAATCGCAATTGCTAATCTAGTTACTTTCTGCTAAGCAATCGTCAATTTCAATTTGAAGCAACTACGGCATAATAGGAATTTTGTAGAACTTCAACCTAGGGTTTTTCAATTGGTATCAAAGTAAAGTTCACTTCATCAAAACTTAATGTGTTAAGTTAGTGTAGATCAGTGTTCCACACTTATGACTACTAGAGAAGGGGTGTCAATCACTAGGCCACCTTTACTTGATGGTTATAACTATCCTGCTTGGAAATATAAAATGAAAATGTTTATTCAAACATAAGGTACTAAAGCTTGGACTTCTGTGTTGAATGAATGGACTCATCTTATGACAAATTATGAAAAAAAAAATGGAGCGATACCTAAAGATCCATCTAAATGGACAAAGACTGAAGAAGAGGAGCAATGCATGCAATTTTCAATGTTGTAGTTGAAGGACGTTTCAATATGATATCAGCGTATAAATCAACAAAAGAAGCTTCAAATACATTACAAACATTAAATGAGGGATCAAAATTAGTGATAGCATCAAAATTTTAGATGTTGGCTACTAGATTTGAAAAGTTTAAGATGGAGGAAAGTAAAACAATTGGAGATTTTCATGAGTAGTTATGTGATATCGCTAATCAAGCACGTCAACTTGGAAAGAAGCATTCAAATCTAAAACATGTCAAGAAAATCTTGGATGAGAAAACATTAAATAAGACCAACATATGTTGCAAAGATAAAGATGAAGAGTCACAAGTAGCATATTTTAATGCTTACCATTATTCTCTTTATTTGAGGACTAAAACCTTTAAAGTTTAAAAGAGAGAATGAGAAAGAGAAATAAGGGGGATCCATGGTCGAGACCTTTAAAGTTGACAGATTGTCTGCTGAAGCCTAACCAAATGGATCATTGGACATTTGACACAGCTGCCCACTTGCATTTCCACATTCTTCGTAACTAGCCTTTGTCTATTATTGGGATATTTAGCAGGGTAAAATGGAGATTTCACCCTGCTAAATATCCCTAGCAAGCAAGTTCCTTAATTAAGATGATCCAATTCTTCTATTCATAAATTCAATACACAAAAAATCAGAATAATTGGTGGATTGTTTATAAACACGACATTACTATCTCAAGTGAAAAATTCCTAAATGGCAGTGGATTTATGGACGCTTAGAGCAGTGGACCTAAAATATGGGCCGAATGTGAAAGAAGATCCATTGTAATAAGAAATTGAAAGAACGGTTATAGTTAGTAGTTTAAAACTCCTGCGAATACCCATCTTTGAAGAATACCAAATCTTGCCCGTAGTGCGGTGCTGTGCAATGCCGCCCACACCACACCACATCCCTTGTCTTCCTTTCTTTCTTTCTTTCTGCTTCCCTCTGTTAAGGAAACGACTTAGTCAAGCCCGACTTTGCTGCCTTTGGTTGCTGCTAATCATTTATTAAGATATTGTTTTAAATTTAAATATTTGTAAACCTTGTAAATCTTATCTCAATCTTTTCTGATACACTTTGTATATATATCTGATTATACTAAATGAGAATATATCCTTTTACCATTAGAACTCTTTTCTTACATGGTATCAGTTTAGCCGTGTGGTTTCAACACCTTTTTCTTTTTCCTGGAGTTTTCGCATCATTCACCAATCACCATGGTTACCACTGCTGCTTCATTCTCCTCTGTTGCACCCTCTATCTCCTCTTTTCCCTCTGTCCACAATCAACTCACCGTTAAGCTCACCTCCTCCAATTATCTTTTATAGAAAACGCAGCTTCTCCCTATCCTCCATGTTCATCAATTGTTCCATCATGTTGATGGCACCAAACTGCCTCCCAAAGACGTTGTTGGTGTCCCGAATCCAGAGTACCAGACTTGGTATATTAGGGATCAATTAGTGTTGAGCTGGATCCTTGGTTCTCTCTCTGAACCCGTTCTCTCGCAGGTTATTGGTGCCACCATTGCTTATGAAGCCTGGTCTCGATTACAGACCACGTATGCTTCAGGCTCTAGAGCACAAGTCTGCACTCTAAAAAATGCTCTACATGCTCTGACTCATGACAACGACTCAATTGTGACCTATATGAATCGTGCCAAGCGCTTGTTTGATCAGCTTGTTGCACTTAATGCTGGCATATCTGAGGATGATCTTGTTGATCACATTTTACGTGGTCTCAGCCCTGAGTATCGCCCATTTGCGCGCAATATAGAGGCCAGGTTAATTTCTATTTCCTTTGATGATTTATTCGGCTTACTTCTTTATGAAGAAATACAGTTGAAAAATGCGAATGAGTCGCTCAATCCTCCTGCTATTGCTCATTATGCTGGCCGTCAAGCCAATACTGGTGGCTCACGAGGCCGAGGCCGTGGAAATCTGCATCCTGACTTCCAATAAGGCCGTGGGCGTGGTGCCTCCTCTCCTTCTGAGCCGACTTGCTATCATTGCCGAGGTCGGGGTCATACCAACAAGCAGTATCCTAGTCCCAGATACACTGATTACAGCCCCAACCCGACTGCCAACTACAGCTCCTCTCCTCATGCCCCAGACAAGCAGTGGATCGTTGACACTGGAGCTACCCATCACTTGACATCTAAACTGGAAACTTTGGGCATTCACTCTGAGTATACCGGCACCGATGAAGTGACTCTCACTAATGGTAAAACCTTACCTATCTCAAGTCTTGGTTCAAATACTCTATCTCTTAGTTCGTGTCCTTTTTCATTACATAATATTCTTCATGTTCCAGAAGCTAATCTTAATTTGCTATCTGTTCATCAGTTTACTCATTCTAATGATGTTTCTGTTGAATTCTTTCCTGATTATTTTGTGATTAAGAACCGCAAAACGAAACAGCCACTTCATCAGGGGTTCCTTAAAGATGGTCTCTATCGCTTAGCCACTGATCGTGTGTCTCCAGCCTGCAATTCTGTTTCTTTGTCCACATGGCATGCTAGATTAGGCCATGCTTGTTCCAAGACAGTTAGTAAAGTTTTAAGTTTGAATAAATTATCCGCTTCTTGTAAGCGTGACTCTTCTTTATATAAGGTCTGTTGTGTTAGCAAATCTCACAAATTGTCTTTTTCATATTCTTGTTATGAAGCAAAAGAACCTTTGGAATTAATTTGTTATGATTTATGGGGACCTTTTCCTCTTGCATCTGTTGATGGTTATTTATATTATGTCGTCTTTTTTTATCATTTTACCAAGTATACGTGGATTTATTTTCTTCATCGCAAATCTGATGTCTTTAATTGTTTTGTTCAATTTCGAGCTATTGTTGAAATTTTTTTTGGTAAACCTATCAAACAATTTCAATCCGATTGGGGTGGGGAATTTCAAGCTCTAGAAAAATAGTTAGCCAATAACGCCATTATCCAACGCAGTTCATGCCCTCACACACCTGAACAAAATGATTGTGCCGAACACAAACATCGCCACATTACTGAAGCTGGTCGAGCCCTTTTACACCACTCCTCTGTTCCACCAAAATATTGGGATTATGCTTTTGCTGTTGCCGTTTACACTGTCAACCGATTACCAAATCCTCGACTTAACCACAAATCACCCTACCAAATAATTTTTCAACGTAACTCAGAATATACTTTCCTTCGTGTGTTTGGTTGTTGTTGTTATCCTTGGCTTTGTCCCTATACTAAAAATAAACTTGAGCCTCGTTCTACCAAATGTGTATTTCTTGGTTATAGTATTCTTCATAAAGGTTATAAATGTCTGTCGTTATCTACCAATAAAATTTTTTACTCACGTCATGTTATTTTTGATGAGCAGGTTTTCCCGTTCAAAGAAAGTGATGGGCAGTCTTCTATTCTCGGTTCACCGCCATCTCCCACTACTATATTTTCCCTCGGCCTACCTCCCTCTCAACCTGCATCATCACAGCCTGTTATTCACCCCACGTCGTTGTCATCACCCAGTCAGTCCAATGCCACCGTCCCCACTGCTGTTGTGCCCGCAGCTTCAGTCGACCAGACTGCCGTGGAACCCTCTGTGCCTTCAGCTCCTCTACCGGCTGTACCAACAGCAATTCAAGGGTCCCAGAATCAGCACCCTATGGTTACTCGGTCTCGGACTGGAAATTTAAAGCCGAGAGTTTTCAGTGCTTCTTCTTCTCTTGTCTTGACTGCTCCTTCATCATATACTGATGCGGCTAAGCAACAGGTTTGGCGTCAGGCCATGTCTGCTGAAATTAATGCGTTGATGTCGAATGGGACTTGGGATTTGGTTCCGAGATCACTAGCTTCTAATGTGATTGGTTGCAAATGGGTCTATCGTATAAAGACCAAGGCAGACGGTTCTATTGATCGTTACAAAGCTCGGCTTGTAGCGAAAGGTTTTCATCAACGGCCTGGTATCGATTATGTTGAAACATTCAGCCCCGTCATCAAGCCAGCCACGGTTCGGCTTATCTTGTCGATTGTCGTTAATCGTCGATGGCCTATTCGACAGCTTGATGTCTCTAATGTCTTTTTACATTGAGCACTTAATGAACAGGTTTTTATGGAGCAGCCTCAAGGCTTTATTGACCCTACCAAGCCACATCATGTGTGCTCTCTCAAGAAGTCTCTTTATGGCTTGAAACAAGCACCTCGTGCTTGGTATTTCTGTCTCACTAATGCTCTT